>JADNRY010000008.1:600000-813918 GCA_015501585.1 Rhodocollybia butyracea
AATGCCTACAAAGACAAAATCAGCAGGAGTGGTATAAAATCGAACAAACATCTACCTTATAACCGTGAAACAAAAAGGTGCGTAGATATGCACGAAAAGACTAGTGACTTTATCTTGATTGCGAAAAAAACATGCATTACATATTGAATCCGAACAATTCAACCAAACACTACGCACCTTGATCGTGAAACACCAGGCTGTTTCTCCAAGTGATGACTGCACTCGCTAGACTACCGTGGCTCAGGCAATAACATGCAACGAATAGTGCAGGTGAATTAGGGAAAATCCAAATGTAGATGAAGTTCAGGATAGTGACATAATAGCAGAGGTCGAAGAGGAAATAATGCCATGCACGCTTCTTGTAATTGTAAGCACGCAGGGGTATAAGGTAGAGTCCTTGGGCGGTATATGCTATATGGACCCATCTATAGTAAATCAGCGACAGAACATATAGCACAGAGACGAGAAACACACTGAGGTGCCAAGCCAAACATCAAAGCTGAGAAGAGCAACGACATGACACCAAAAAAGAATGAGATCTTTTCACGAGTTCGAACAACTTTCGCAGATTGCCACGAGCTCGCGAGCTTGGTCATTCGCGATGAGACCTATGAGCGACGGTTACGATGTTTCCCGCAATCCTTCGCTCCTACACATACCTTTAGCTTAAAGCTTTTCACTTCCTTGTCGAAGTTTTCCGCTAAATGGTCTCCGGCGGCAGAAAAATCACGCATCTTGAGGGCTTCCTCTGCTTTCATTTTGAGTCTATCGGAGTGGCGTTGAAGTTTTCGTTGAAGTAGATCGACATGGGAGTCGAAGAATGTCTCCATTGTGTCTAGCAGAATGTCAAGCTCGGAAGTCATCAGACAGAAGGGAAAGTACCCAGCAGCGTGAAAGCACCACTCCAGTCGGCCATATCTTCTCGTTTGAAACGTTCCAAACGATCTGAAAAGTAATTCTTGCTACCGTTGCCATTTCCATTTAACGGCGGGGTACTTGGCCTGGAGTTTGGCATTGTTCGTCGAAAAACAAAGGAAAGCAGCCTTGAATCGCCTGATTCAGAAATCCACTGTTAGTTTGTTAGGTATAATATCAAGTCGTGATGGAATATGGCGGTCGTGAACAATGGTCGTGTCGTGGTGTCGTGGGGGACACGTGAAACCGATGGGCGTCAATCGTCATTGACAATTATAGACTTGAGCTGTCGACGCCACAACGAACCCAGCAGATCCTGTAAGTAGACTGAGGACTTATGCATATGCGTCTTAGAAACTCTTTCCCATCCTACTTGTCGGCTGATAATAACATAGGGCGTGGGCGGCGTTGAGCTTTCAGCGCTCAGCCTCAGTGTGACATCCCTTTCCAAAGTGAGGTTTCGGTTGTCGATAGGGCGGTTCATGATCTCACTTTGCACAATGCAACTCTCAAAGGCGGATTTTAATCAAAAGACTGTCACACACTGATAATACAAGTTGGCTTCACACGCGACTACCTCGGTCTCCGAGAAGCCTTAATGAAAATCCTCTGGCATCCTTCTTTTGGCCATAAAAAACTTGAAATGTTTCGCCGAGATCATCTTGCAATTGGCCTGTCTATTCGACTCTAATTAGGTCCTTAAATAGCCTTGTAATTTGGGAGCGATGATGCTGGAGAATAGATTTTTGCAGAAGCAATGCAGAGTCGTTTCGTGCAGAAAAGTGACTGTCCAAGCGAGCCGGTGAAAGACCGAAAGCGTTAGTGTTTTTGTCGGAGAAAATCACAATGGTGCCTGCATTACCACCCAAAAGGTCAGAGTAGGCAGTCAGGTACATGCCAGGTGCACAACGGCCTCCATGAGCTACAGTGAAACGAGTGAGTTATATCGCCTCCGACTTTCAGCACCCCAGAATATGTCCCGGTCCTTGATACTCGTGTCTCTCTGACATATCAGCGAAGACGACAGCTGCATACGCTTTTGCAGATAGTTAACTATTTTAACGTGAACTTGAACTCCCCGGTGAGTGGTTTGCAAGGTGGTTTGCGAAAGTTTTGCTCTCCGTCAAGCACGCGGTGAATACTTAGCACTCCTCGACTCTCGGGTGATAATGGGGATTCAGCAACGCTTTAGTAATGGCCGAATGTTTGTGGATAAAATCGAAACGTTTGAAATTTTAGATATGTATTTACTAGGAGGGTCAAATTTTGTGGCGCGTAACGGTACCGTGACTCTCAGATGACCAGGTATTTATTGCCCGCGACGCGCGTATTTCTCACTCTTGTCCTCAGAGATCCCAATCTCAAAAGCGTGAGTGTAGCAAACATCTGTATACGTGAAATCGATGGGTGCAAAGTACTTAAAATACTATTTCAACTTCAATTTGGGTAAAGATACGATCACGTGCTTGAAAGAATCTAGAATCGTCACGTCAAAAGTACTTAAGCTGTGTACACAAAGTAGATATTCCTGTAGGTATAATCAGCAAACAATGACATTACACAGGTAGAATAAAAGCTCACTCTTTGTCTGTAAGATCCATAAATGCGTGTTTTTCGCGTTCCTTCTGGACGTCAGCGTCACTCCATCCCTTACTTCTCTTCAATTCCTCAACCTGAGCTGCTTTCTTCTTATTCAAACGCAAGTTAATCCACCTGAGCAGGAATGATACGAATAATTGCGCGGTGAGCAATACCATGATAGCTATCTTGCCAGGGATATACTAGGAACCACAGAATTAGAGCCAGCTCATTGTTTCAGTCTCTGAGACGAACATCTGGTGCATCTTGCGGGAGAAAAATCTCGTTGCCAATTATGTTTCCGACACCGAATGTGACTAGGGTCATCGAGTTGACAGTACTCTTCTTGGTATGCCCCGCGGTATTGCTTGCATTGTAGGCATCTGGGAAATGGAAGGTCACTCCAGAATCTGAGGAAACGAATAGACATGAATCCGCACATATCGTGGAGAGAGAGCTTCCAAAGGCGCCGATGAGGTAGATTGCTTTGTATCGTATGAGTTTTAGATTCAATAGGACAACAGGATATACACACCGAATAAAAGCGCGCCTTTCTTGTCTGAGTCATTGAGCCCAATGAGTATTGCTACAAAGGCGATGGATATGAGATCGATGAACATCAAAATGCCCTCTTACCTGAGCCTACGATAGTCGGAACCAAGGCAAATACAATAGGAGTCATCCGTTCATTCTAAAACGACTTCATTCAGAACAAGTGCTTTGTTGATCAAAGCAGATCGAGGAAACCTTTGTATCCGAGTACCATCCACAGAAGAGTGTCATTGCAGATGCGACTGCACCACCTGGCGTCGATAAGATCAGCGTTTGCCTCGACCTTTGGGTATAATGAGTTCTTCGTTGCATTTCAGAAAGAGAGACGCCTACGTGTAGCCAAAATTCTTGATGATAATGTTACTGACTTTGAAGAAGTTAGCCTATTCGCAGAATGTGTCCGAAAAATTAGTGCTCACAATTGCTTATGCTGTTGGGGATATTGACTACGGCGTAAATGTATAAGGCCCCCTCCCAGAATATTAACGTTCAAATACTACACACCCAGCATCGTAGATAATACAATCACCCATGTTCGTACATCGGTGATCGCCTCAAGTATCTGGGCCTTCTTGATCCTCTTATTAGCTATCCCGCCTTGATCATTCCTAACCCGCTCCAAAGCGGCGATCCGCTCCTCTGCAGTGAGAAATCGAGCAGACATAGGTGAATCTGGCATCCAGATGAGCACGGTGAATCCGACCAGTATAGCTAAACCGCCGAGAAGGACATAGATAATTTTGTATGGTGCTATATGGGGGTCATCTGAAAACGATATGCCCTATAAGCATGCTATCAGTACTTTTTCGGGTCGAGGCTTGTCTGGAAACCGGCCACTAACATATGCAACAAAACCGCCGAATATTTGAGTGATCCCATTCTGATAAATCCTGGAATGAGAAGTCTATATACGAGAACCGCGGTGAGATGTTCATACCATAACGTAGAACCAAGAAATTCGTGTTGCCTGTACTATCTTGTGAGTAACAAACTTTCTAGTACAATCTTTGTTATCCCACCTGCTCGTCCTTCTTGTAGAACATGGAAATAATGAGAATCAAGCTGGGTGCGACACAACATTCGCACATGCCTTTCGTGCAAATTCAAGCAGTAAGCGAGGAAGACAGAGTCCAGATCAGCTACTAAGTGAGTTCTCACCGAGTAGAAAACGCAGAGCAAAGAACGCTCCAAAAGACGTTCCAACAGCATGCAACATCAGTATTGCACCCCATAAAATGATGTTGACACCTTAAGTGATAGTGAGACGTGAAAATTTTGTTTCTAAGTATAAATCGATGACATACCCAGATATTTGGCGACCCTGTCGATTTTCTGGGATAGATAAACAGTGGGGAATTCGAAAAGTAGAAAACCTAAAACCATGGAGCTCGGTCAATTTCAGCCGTCCAACCGCGAGCAGGTGTGAATACTTACCAATATAAAAGGCTAGAGCAACTAGGTTGTAGTTCTTGAAAAAGTTCCGGGTCAGTGAAGTCTTGGCACTGAACGAGTGAAATATATGGTAGAGGAAATACCTGGCCAGTGATAGGTAGTCCCATGATACTGAGGGTTCATACCTTGAGGTCAGCGCATCATATCCTACGCGAGTCCTCGTACCTAGCATAGTTCAACGACGTCTTGTCCCTAAAGAACGGTACACTCAGCCTGTTTTATGAGCTTCATTTGTTGCGATCATACTCACAGAAATTGGGTGAAATACACCAAAGCACAAAGCGGGGGGATCACAAAGTCCTAGAGTTCGGTTGGCCAGTCTGTTATCTCCTCTGTTACATTTGTGAAGCTGACACACCAATTTCCTTCTCAGTTTTCGATTGAACTCCTCACTAAACTCTACCGTTCGTTCTTTGCCCACCAGTTGCAACGCCTCGTCGGCGTTGGTGTCCACTTCACTGTCATTGATCGAGTCTGTCCCAAGACGTTCAGATGTAGGAGATGGCGGGGGTAGTCCCTTCTTTTCAGATCGGGTTGCATCCCCGAGTCGAACTTCTGATCTAGTTTATCAGTCGGCATTGTCTTCTCGGAGTCTGCAAGGAGGAAGAAAGCAAATAAGCGGTCAGGACTGGAGCCTGAAATGTACCTCTAAGAGGCGGTTCACGAGACTACTACATCTTGTATCTAGCTCTCTTATCTTGGCTGAGAGAGCTCCCATGAGTTCCAGACACCGATAACACGACAGCATGACCATTTTCAATGGAATAATAATAATAACGGGATGTGGTATCGCTTGGCCATTCAGATAGGCATTGATCCTGGGTGTAGTTTATACCTTTGAAGAAAATGTGGCGCCATCAAAAAGCATCAAAATTATGGTTCCTGGAGGGCGGCATTCCCTGTACTTCAGATAGGCATTCGCTTGGAATAAAACATACGCTTATTCTCGAACGGAACGTGAACGAACAGCTTTGCCGGCCAACTAGACATTTCCTATCACCAAGGAAAATATACATCATTTGAACTACAATGACAAATCATCATGTTTTGCATGCTAGGTACGTACGTACGAAAAGAAAAATGCTATTACTACAGTTTCTGGACAATAATTGCTGAAGCGGCACCACCCTGTGAAATGAAGATGATTAATTAGTACGTGTTTTCTCAACAAGGATTGCCAAGTTGCGCTTACCCCATTGCAAACCCCAGCGGCTCCGTATTGCCCAGATTTGAGGGCGTGTATTAATGACACGACAATACGTGAACCAGAGCTTCCAATAGCATGGCCAAGAGCGACAGCACCACTGTATAGGGTCAGTTAAAGGTATAAACAGGAAGGAATGAGATACGCGTACCCATTGATGTTGATTTTTGCCGGATCAATCTTCAAGACCTGTTCAGCGATGCGGACAACGACAGAGAAGGCTTCATTGATCTCGAACAGAGAAATGTCGTTGACAGTGAGGTTTGCTCGCTCCAGGGCTTTGGGTAAAGCAACTGTTGGTGCGATGGGGAAATCGATGGGGTCAACGCCGGCATCAGCATAAGCTTGGGAAAAAGAATCAGAAACACATCAATTGGAATAGGAGAGATAGCTCACAGATAACCCTGGCGAGAGGGGTAAGTCCAAGCTCTTTTGCCTTTTCAGCGGACATGAGGATCAAAGCGGATGCACCATCGTTCAAGGGCGAAGAGTTGGCAGCAGTGATGCTACCACCTTGCTTGAACGCCGATCGCAAGCTGGGTACTTTGTCGTAGATGATACGCTTGTATTCTTCGTCTTCCCGTACAATGGTGTCGCCCTTTTTGCCCTTGACGGTGATTTCAGCGATTTCAGCGTCGAAAGCACCGTTTTTCCATGCCTGCTCGGCACGCTTGTAGGACTCGATGGCATGTTGATCCTGAGATTCACGGGAGATGGAGTGTTTCTCAGCTGCAGACTCCCCACAGCAACCCATGGCCTGATTGTTGTACGTATCCCATAGACCATCGAACTCGAGAGAGTCAGTGGTAGTGAATTTACCGAATACAGGGTTTTGACGAGGAAGAAGGAAGCTGAGGAAGATCAATTGAGCAGGATGACAGCCAGAATGTAATTAGAACATACGGGGCGTTACTCATGCTTTCCATACCTCCAGCGGCGACGATGCTGGCCTGGCCAAGCTGGATGCTCTGAGAAGCAAGGATGATAGATTTCATGCCGCTGGCGCAGACTTTGTTGATAGTAGTGGCATCGGATTTGCTGCTCATTCCGGAAGCAAGTGCGACCTGACGAGCAGGAGACTGTCCGACACCGGCTTGGACAACATTTCCGAAGTAAATTTCCTCGACAATGGTTGGGTCAATGTTTTTCGAAGCTAAAGCATGCTTGAGAGCAGCCGAGCCAAGTTGGGGAGCAGTGAAGGTTTTCAGGGCCCCGTTGATGGAACCAGTTGGTGTACGGGATGCAGCGACGATGACAGCTTCAGTGGTCTGGAAAGTGATTAGATGGAAATTCGATGGAACGAGCACACTAACAAACCATTGTTCTGGATGAGCGAAGAAGACGGGAGATTGGGAGAGAGGAGGAACGCAAAAACATGTTGCCTTAAGTACTAATTTGTATTTTATCTATCCGATCTCCGGTCGTACGATATTCGGTTATTTCAGAGTAAGACGACTTTGTCGGGGGTAGAAAAACGGAGTAGACAAGAAAATAGCTGAACAAGAGCTAAATACACGTTATATAGCCCGGTCCCGTGGCATGTGTTAAGCATTAAGTCCCGCCCGAAGTCAAGTCCACTGCGCCTCCGACAACGACAAACCATAATTTCAACCACTTTAACAACATATCGTTTTCGCTTTCTTCACCATTCTCAACTTGCTTGATCAACTCTTCGACCACTGTATTAGTCTCGCATGGATGCAGGAACCAACACGGTCTGCCTGTCGTTGGATGATCACCTTGCGATAACAGCGGAAACGGCGCATTGGGAGTATTAAGCGCGAAACTTGTTGTCTCGGCACCTTCAACAATAGAGGCGCGAAACAGTGGTGAAGAGAGCAGCTCATTCAACGATAGTGGTGCGCCATCTACACAGAGGTATTAGTGAGAAAAATAAATCTTGTGGAAAACACTCAACTTGAATGATACATTGTGAAATAAAAACAAGGAACTTGGAACGTTGCAGAAAAAACCACGAATTGCTGGCATGTTAAAAGTTGAGGCGAGTCGATGCTGGTCGTCGCAATCGCTTCATCGATTTCTGTTTCGTCATCCTCGACATCCAGATCTTTGGAGATTCTTCCGAGATAACTTGAGCTGCGAGAGAGATAACCCAAGCCTGATACAGACTAGCGAAGTATTTGAGAATGAAAATGATAGCAAGCAAGGATTTTAGTTGTACGGGATGTTCATTCCAGCACCATCCTCTCGTGGCATTTGCAGATAACGATGGAGGGGAAAACTTATATTCCTCTATCAGTAACTTGCAGGCTCGATCGAATTGAGGGCGAGTCAACATGAAGCGTCAAAAAATTAGCGCCGAAAATACCATGTGATCAGGTGGCTTGGTAAAACTAGCCAGTCGCTTCTTACCTTTACCAAAAAGCCGCCAAGTCTTCGGCCTATAATCTGCGGTTCGATCCTCGCCGCTACTCTCTTTGATCACACAATATGGCCGTAGGAAAGGTCAGAATGCTTTTTGTTGGAATTTTGGCCATGGTTTTACCATTTACTGCAGAATAAACGCCTTTCGAAAGGCAAGAAGGGTATCAAGAAAAAGGTCGTTGACCCGTTCTCCAGGAAGGGTACGTAGCTGTTTCTCACCAAGTGTCCTTGCTCATAGCCTGCCCTAAGACTGGTACGACATCAAAGCACCCTCGATTTTCGATGTCAGAAATGTGGGCAAAACTCTTGTGAACAGGTCCCAGGGCTTGAGTGCGTATTATTCGCGTTCCACTATAATACATCCGCTAATATCCTTTGTAGAAAATGCCAACGACTCCCTCAAGGGTCGTATCATCGAAGTTTCTCTCGGTGACCTCAACAAGGAAGAGGAACAATCCTTCCGTAAAATCAAACTGCGTGTCGATGAGGTTCAAGGAAAGAACTGTCTGACCAACTTCCATGGCATGGATTTCACTTCGGACAAACTACGATCGCTAGTACGGAAATGGCAGACCCTCATCGAAGCCCACGTTGACGTTAAGACAACTGACGGCTACCTTCTCCGTCTTTTTGCTATCGGTTTCACCAAACGTCGTCCAACGCAGGTCCGTAAAACGACCTATGCTCAGTCAAGTCAAGTCCGGGAGATTAGGAAGAAGATGTTCGAGATCATGACTCGTGAAGCCACAAACTGCGACTTGAAGGAGCTAGTGCAGAAGTTTGTGCCTGAAGCGATTGGACGGGAGATCGAGAAGGCTTCGAGGAGCATTTACCCTTTGCAGAACGTGTACGTTCGCAAAGCTAAAATTCTCAAGGCACCCAAACTCGATGTCGCAAAACTCCTGGAGCTGCACGGAGAGTCGACGGACGTGAGTGTAACGTTGGTTTTTTCTTCTTTTTCTCATAACTCACGCTCTACATCGTTCAGGAAACCGGTACCAAGATTGCAAAGGACTTTAAGGAGCCCGAGATTCTGGAATCTGTATAAAATGGCTTAGTTCTATATACTTTATGCTATGTCCTTTTTACCAACTATGAGCAAGCCATGATCGCCATGAATGTATGATTTCAGACGTGATAGTATACATATAAGAAAATAGGTCGAGAGCCGAACAAGATAATCTTTTTCTCTTCCTTTTACAATGTCAGACGTGGAATACCTTCGTTCCAAGCTCGCGTCGCATGCGGACTTTCCCAAGAAGGTATCTACTGTTATTAGAAATATTAGTACGCAGTCTAATTTATGTTCAAGGGCATCGTTTTTCTGGATATCTTCCCAATCCTCCGCGACCCGATAGCATTCGAAACTCTGATAACACACTTGCTGCACCATCTTACATCCCACACGATCCCTTCTATCCCTTCAAAAAAGATCGATGTTGTCGTAGGCCTCGATGCGCGTGGATTCCTCTTGGGACCGGTTATCGCCCTGCGTCTCGGAGCTGCATTCGTTCCTGTTCGCAAGCAGGGAAAATTGCCAGGAACTTGTGAATCTGCAACGTACCAGAAGGAATATGGCTCTGTGAGTTGCTTACTTCTAACGAAATACGCGAAACTGAGATTGGAGAAAAAAGGATTCCTTCGAGATGCAGAGTGATGCTATAAAGCCAGGTCAAAGTGTCATTGTAGTAGACGATCTTATTGCTACCGGTAATGTCTCTAATACTCATGTCATGAATGCACCTTCCAACTTTTTTTTCTATTGGTTTGTAGGAGGTTCTGCAAAAGCGGCTGGAGAACTGGTTGCCAAACTTGGCGGCAAAACCGCAGAGTACCTCTTCATCATCGAACTCATGTTCCTCAAAGGAGGTTCAAAACTGGACGCCCCAGTCTATTCCATCATCCAATCCGACGACTAGACTATGCATCGTACAATAAAGAATCCAATATATATAACCAATAAACACTTAAAACAATAATCGGGTGTTAAGCAATGGGTGCCCGTTGATATAAAGTATTCGAGGATTCTTTTCTTGTATTTCTGCTTCAATTTTCGCCTCAACAGCAGATTGGTGTTCATGCTCCAGAGAGAACATGACATGACCAATGCCTTGTGCGTTGTTGAGTAAGTCTTCTATCTGTTGGCCAGCTGTCCGTGGTAACATTATGATAGCTACCTCACTAATATCCCCTGCAGCCTCGAGTTCCTCTGGGTGTGAGGTCGGATTGATGGCAAAGTCTTCGTCATTCACGACGAGGACACCTGCGGCTCCTGAATCCCGAGCTTGTATAAGCTTTTGAAGGAAGGTGCACTCGCCTCGCTGAGTGAGAATGATACCATCCTGATAAGACTCGTGATAAGCCTCGCATCCATAAGTATTTTCGTCATCCTGATAAACTGGGATGAGACCCGTGAACAGGACCGGTAGTTCTTCACTGTTGAGCAGGTTTCCACCGAAAAAGCCGACGTAGCCAGTGACAGAAAGATCCATGTCGTTGACTGTTTCCATCATGTTCAGCCTGCTGAACATGGAGTCAACGGCGTCAATGTAGAAGCGTAATTGTATCGACCCAAAGTGTTCCATTTGAGATGTCGAAGTTTCTAGGAGCAAAGATGAATCGTTGATGTACACCATTTGCCCAGCACGAATGGTATAATGCCCAACTGAAATCAAGTATCATTCTCGGACAATTTTAACACATCTGGAAAATTGCGTACTTTTGCGGATATCATAACCTTTACCGTCCAACCTTCGAACAACATGTGTCCGAATTCCTGTGACATTGTGCACGACATAGCCATCTTCCACAGGCTCTAGCTTCAGCTTGTTCGGACTAAGGTCTTCAGCAGCCACCTTTCCGTTGGGGGATAGCACAAAGTCGTATGACTAGAAGTATATTAGCGCAGATGTCAATTGTCCATTGGACAGACACGTACGAATAAATCGACTTTAGGCTGTTCGCACCATCCACTAGGAGACCAATACGCAGAATCGGCTTCACTCGCCTCTAGATTGACCAGCTCGCGTGACCAGTCGGCATCGCCGCGACCTCGGATACCCACTACAAGGCCAACACTATCATGATGAGCACTCTTAAAAGGTTGATATGCTGGACATTGGTGATCCTCGATTTTCCGCAGCTTTTGACGAGATGCAGAGACCGGTTTAAGATGCTTAGGCCCTAGTTTTAGTATGTGACCCTCAGTAGTGAATACATAGTTCGAGTCATCGGTGTGAAGAGGATTCTCTTCGTCAAACAGAAGAAAAAGATACTATAGAAGATGTTATGACCTATCACAAAAGTTCATGATGTAAAAGCTGTTACCTTTAGTGTCTCGGATAGCGCAAAAGATTCCATGCGGTCTTCTAGCTTGTTTGTCCGAAGGTCTTGTATGCTAGCCAATCCGCAAGGAACTTTTGCACGCGTTAAAAGATCGAAAAGGACTCGCTCCCCGACATCCAGATAATATGAATCTTGTGTTGCCTGACAACCGAAGTAAGCTACACAGTTGTGTTATATAGATCAAACGTACTCGATACAAGTACCAGGTCGATTCGATAAATTCTGCAAATTCATCAAGGTGAGTCGAAACAGTAGCTGGAGTGAACGAGAATATTTACCAGGTCGTAAGGGGTATCCATGTGAGGTCGCGGTTTTGAAACTAGTGTCATACACCTCTGGCATTCCTCCATGCTTTCGCCAAAGATTATAGTCTATGTATAGAATTAAGCAATCAGAGACTAGTTTACATGTTCTGCTGGAACTCACACGCCATGTGTAGCTGGATGGCACTTTGTACATCGCCAGCTAGCACTTGCAATCCAGGCCAGAAAGCTGCCAAGGAATCGATGGTGTTGAAAGCGGAATCGCCAGTTCTCATATTGACAGGACGATACTATTCAAAGCTTAATAAACGCTTGAGCCTTTAGAATCGCGTACTTACCCAGAATCCATCCCTTGCCCGAGAATACCGCATGATTGATGAGTAGCTTTGGTCAAACACATCGAGAAACTCAGTCTCGCCTGGATGACAATGAGATTGGAGATGAGAGGAGTAAGACGTCTCACTGACCGCTTAGTATATACCATTTCAAGGCATATTCGTAGAACCTGATAGAACGTCAGTTCTACGATGGGTTCTCAGTAGCAAAACTCACGAATCTATGCCAGCACCAATACCTGTAGCCTCGGTTGATGTCCAGTCCTGCAAAAGGGTTATAGTAAGGCTTAAATTTGGAAGCTGCACGTACCCCAGTCCATGTATCAATTGTGTTTCCAACTAAACCAATGTCGGATCTCCGATTCCATATAGCAAAGAACGCCTTATGAGCAGCCTTTTCGAAGCGTTCATCACCAGTAAGACGACTGAGAGTGGCAAATTCAAGTATTAGTGAGCCCGCACCAGCAGTACCTGTATTTTTGATCAGTCTCGCACACAAGAGAACAGGTTGAGGCTACGAACATGTTTCACGTGTCTCCACCCGGGATAAGCCATGCCTGAGATTAATCTGAAAGTTATTTATGAGTAGAGGGATAAGTGAAGTAGGGTAGTACGTACTCGAGCGAATGGAAGACCAGTTGGAGTAGAAAATGCAGGAAGTAACCTTTGGCCAAGGTCAAAAGCCATGTCCAGTAGTTCACCACGATACCACGGTAGGTGGAAGGTTCCATTTTCAGTAGCGAAAATGTGACCTGAAAGTAAACCACCCAGTACCCGAATTGTAGTCTCAAAAACTTGGGGTTTTGTGTTGACATCAAAGGAAACCCATTGTATAACATTCTTCACGGCTGCTTCGAATCCGGCGCGATCATCAAGAACGATAAATGTATCGAGTACGTCGATCAGAGTCAATGAGAAGTTTCCGGCCACATCATTACGGCCTGTATTTGCTCTATTCCAGGATGTGGATGTAGGTGTAGTTTGCAATACTGTCAAAGCTCACTCACGGATTGCCCCAGTCAGGTCCCATCCCGGAACAGCTCAGAGGCGTCAGCTCGTCTAGGGGAAACGCTGCCTTCCAGTTTCAGGAGCATGAACAATACGAGAAAGATACACGACGTACCAAGGTCCATATAGTTATTAAAGCCATGGTACCACAGATCTCGAATCCGTTCTCTGCGTCTCGATTTCAGTTCCCTCATAAAGATTATATGCAGTTCACGGACCGAGCGTTTAATTTCCTTTCAGTTGTCCAGCCAGTGTGATTAGAAGCAGCTTCAACTCCGATGCTTTGAGACCATTGGAGACGTTCAATAGTGACTAGAAGAAGTGCAGCGAGACATTCGGGGAGGAAACGCCTCAACTTCATGAGTGAACGGACGTGGCAGAAATCATTTAAGCGCCGAGGATAACGCGACGGAGCGCTTAAATCATTCAATTATGTCGACCATCATCGATATTTCTAGCGTTTTAGGTGATTACATGCTCAAAGGATGGGTGAGTAAAGTTTTGACCAATAAAATCCAAATCTTGAACACCAAACGCATTAGGTCCTAACGGATGTGGCCTGTCGCAATCCTGGTTGTAGCGTTCCTTTAATGCGTTCTCCAAAAGGACACGATCCCATTCTTCATTTCTGTGCCAACTGCGATGGCGATCCTCGAAAAGGTAGAGACCTTAACTCTACTCTATCGTGCTTACATTCCGTTCAATACAGTCCCGGAGACTCAAAGCTCCTCCAGCGTCTCCTCAAGTTCACAAGTCCACACGATATCTCGATCTTCAACTCCAGCAACCGAAGTTTCCGATACATCATCATTTGTTATACCAGCAGAAACACCAGAGACAAGGCGTCGTCGTGAGCAGTCTGATCAGGCGTCTTCAGAGATAGGAAGGCGTCTACTGAAAGGGTGGGCTTTGCTTGGGGATGAATGTCTTAGCGCAGAGTGTTTTGGGGTCCCCCTGGTTCGGCCTCCAAAGGCCGGTGGAGAGAAAGATCCACGAAAAGTAGGCTAGAAACTCCTTGCGTTCTTCTTGACTTATACCTTGTGACAGGAATGTGTGGTCTGTGGTCGGGTTTACATCAACGACGGAGAGCTCGTTGGACCTGAACAGGCCATCCCGGCCCAAGAACCATCTACTCAATCACCTCCCAGCACTTCGTCGCACTCGGTGAGAACACAAGGAAATCGCTCCATCTACGTCAGCTAATTATTCTACAGAGGCCCAAGATACTAGAGAGCGTTCATAGTGCGCCGTCTCAAGTTGAGTTTGTTTGCATCCTTGCTTTCAGGGTGCTTACTTTGAACTATAGCCTACTGCACCTATAGCAATAGCAACAGTAAGCTGCAACTTTCTTTCCTTCAATGCCCTGATCATGACATGTCTTTTCAGACTACTGATCCAACTATGTCAACACTAAAAGTGACCATGGATGCCTTGGAGCGTACGCTGGTCTCTTTGTCCGGACGACTGACATCATCTGCAACGACATTTACCGATCCTCAAACGATCTCCTCCATTGTGGAAACTATCAGTAAAACCACACAAGCGTTGGGCGAAGTGAAAAAACTTCAGTGGAGTGAAAGACGTGCTTCATTTGAATGAAACCGAGATGGAGGTGTGTATATGTCATTTACGACCTCTCCTTCCTCTAGCACTTCCTCTCCCTCGAGTTGATCCACCTATCTGTCCTTGAACAGAATTTATTTCTTCACGACTAAGCCTCAGCGTACCACCTTTGAAACTCCCAACACCCATCTGTAATCCTCGAACTCGTTTCTTCGGTTTTGCTGTTTCAGAGTCTTCGTCGAATAGTCTCTTCAGTTTCGGGTGATAGTTTCCCAAGTTTTTAGTCTGAAGATGCTATAAGCTTAGGCTCTACGATTGCCATGGACAGACACACCTCCTCAAGCTGCGCAATCCGTCGCTCCTTCTGTTTTTGTATCAACCCTTCTCGAACGCGCTTAGACGCTTTATTGTGCTCTGCTGTTCGTACCGATCGCTCGCCCCGTCCAAGCTTTGCGTCTCCGGATAGCTCCAAAATTCGACCAGATAAGGCCTTTCGCCGCTGTGCTGGAGTAAGTTCTAGCTCAGTATTGCGGGAACCTGATAACAATTGAGTGTGAACTAATTTATGTAGTAATGCGTCGTTTTGGATATTAGACCTGAGTCGAGACATTAGACAACCGTCTCTAACAATGGTGATTGTAATCACCGTTCTTTTACGTCGTCATCATCCATTGTTTCTGTAGACTGCTTGGGTTTTGAACCCGCTTCCTCTCTAACTTTGGATATTTTTGAAGACTGATAATACATTAGAGGACGGAAAAGAGCTATAAGAAGGCAAAAATGTACCATGAAAGCTTTCGATTGGGATGCGGGGTCAATTTTGAATGTAGATGCAATATCCGAGAACACCACTACATTAGTGTTTATAGAGGTAGTTGCAGAGGTGAAATCATCATCGTTTTCTTCGAAATCTGCGCAAGGTGAACTGATTCTCGTCGTTAAATCAATGAGGAGTTTAGATAGATAAACATACCCTCTTCTTCTTCCGACTCAGACTCATCTCTATCAGATTGTATCCCTTCCCATTCTGATTCTTCTATTTCATAAGACGTTGGTTCGACAGGACGAGCATTGGACTTCCCCTTTGAAAGAGCTGAGGTTCCTGCAAATGAAGACAAGAAATTTTCGCCATGAGCTTGCAAAATGTTCAATAGTTCATCGCGGTCGGCCATGAAGAAAAAAGTGCCTGCCGCTAGACGCCACGTTTTACTTCAAGTATGCCTCGAATGCGCCTACGCAAACCAAGTAAAGAAACTCCCTCTTCCGACACAAAACCTCTAGTCGAAATTTCCGAAGATGAACAATGGAGGCTCATCAACGAATCTGGCGTTTTAAACAAGGTTTCTGACCAGAGTCCCTCCAACACAACTGCCCACGCAGAGGACCCGTCACCATATCCACTGGTCGATGAAATCCTGGACACTAGCATGTGGATTATGCCGTTTTGCTCTATTCTTCTGATAATGGAAGTGTACGTGCTATAGTGGTCTTGCTAGTTCCGCTTAGGAATTGTTAGGAAGTCTAATCCATACGCAATACGGTCGACACGCGACCAGCAAGGAGTTGGTTGACAGATTATGCTCAGGTGGACCTAGTGGGCAACTATCCGTATCTTGTTTGGTTCATGTGCTTAACTTTGGTGTTAGTTCTAGCGCTATTCATCTTCTTCAGTTCGTACAGCTCCATTTGCCCCCAAATCGCACAATTAATGCCATCGGCAGTACATAGGCACAAACGAAACAGGAATGTTCAGATCTTTCTCTTCCTACTTTCCTGTGTTGTGGGTACAAGATTAGTGTATCTCATAGCTCGAGGGTCTTGGCTGGTTAATATGCGTCAGGTATGTGTTTCTATATCGCTTGTTTGTTGCTTAATATCAGCCACTAGTGCCCACCTCTAGCCACAATATGGATCTATGCTACAGTTGAGCTCAACCTGGGTAGCGCAGTAGCCAGTCTTTTAGTAACTGGGTCTTTTGTATGGTGGAAAGGGCTTCAAAAGTACCTGTTCTAGAGCAGTTCGTTGCAGAGGACAAATACAGTATTGATATTGGAGTATGAAATTATTGTACCCATTTTACAGCATTTTACAGCTTGCATAATAGCAGATTAAAGTCCCGAATCAAAAGAGCCAGATAAATCTGACAGCAGAACAAGAAATATTCTCGATGGGAAGGATGATATATGCTCGACGATACGCCAACAACTGGGTGTGTACTTGGACCAGCAGGGCACCTTTTACGAGCAAGATTGTCAAAAAGACCTAGGTACGGGGCGTGCATCTAAACACCTTCCCCTTGATCCAGTTCTTCAGCGAGAACTTCAACTTTTCTCTGGATCACATGTCAATAGACGCATATAGTAAGGGAGGACTCGAGATGCATACCCTGTATGTTACAGTTCTTCCTTCAAGGGCAGTTTTCAATACCCTCATTTGCCATTTGAGACGACGACTTAATGATTGACGTATGACTTTTTCATTCTTCTCCATTCTCTCTACAAAAGCTTTGTACACTCGATCATCTCGAGCAAAGTATGAAATCTATGGATTTGCGTGTCGTTAGAACCACGATGTTAGGGCAGAAATTTGGAAAGTACCGGAATGGCTTCACCCTGTATCGACTCCAAGGCTAGTGTCCAAGCAGCCATCATTAACAGATCAGAGGTAGCATTTGCAACACTGTAGAGGCAAGATAGTCACTGCACAGATACACACCATACCGCAAGTCCGCTTACTAATCCTCCAAAGACGCTATCAACTCAGCCTTGCCTAATTCTCGTGTCGCAAACTTTCGAACTGTAGCGTCAGCCGTATGTACAGGCTGTCCTGTGGTACCGGCCCGCATAGCAATGACTATATTAGAAACTTGAGCTTGTATCCATTTGTCACCTTCAGACATTATCAAGGTTTGCATGAACGACGCTGTGAGGTCACTTTGTGATTTGGCTAATCCGACGTCGATGGCAAGCTTGAGATTTGTCCCTACATGTTTGTTCGGTGAGAGAGGGTAGTGCCAAGCAGTAGTCATACCTACGCAAGGCCTTCAGAAGAGTCTTTGTCCGGGGTTTTTGAAGCTCTGAGTCGTCCAAATGGTTAATGTAACGAGAAAAGGCTCCTATCAAGATGATTGCAACGTCTCGATGCGACTGTCCTATTCTCATGGCATGCAATAACGGTGTCACATCTCCCCATTTGCGAAGGAGTAACTGGTAATTTATGAGTGTGGCGCAAACGGATGTTCGAACAGAGATCATTACATGGAAAGCTCGATCTCGGACTTCCATCAAATATATAATATCCTTACGTTCTACGGCGCGAAGGACTTCGAATGGCTGGAAGGGTTTTCAGTATGAAAGAAAGAAAATAATAAGCATGTAACACTCAACTTGAGGTTCTTTCCACCCGTCACCGAATTTTTGTAAATTATCCTGATCGTTAATGCGAGATGTGGTGGGAGAGGCTGGTGGTGACATTGATGCTGTTGATGCTGAGCTGGGTGCTCTTGAATGGTCGCCATCGGACTCGTCATCTGAGGCCGCCGGTGGACTGCGGCGTAGTTGTCTTAAGATTGCTTGAGGAGCTACTCTTTCTGCTTCACGCTGGATAAAAGCTGGGTATATGGTTGGTAGGGACAGAGAATGGTGTGGAAATAGACATACAGCTATTGGGAAGCCGGTCTGGAAGAACAGGATCGGAGAGAAGAGACTTTCGTTTCGGGAAAGATGGCGAATGGAAAAGACTGCCGTCCAAACGTTTTCCAAGGACTTCAATGATTGGCTCGTAGTTGAAATGGCTAAAACAAGGTGGACTGAAGCTGAGCATGATTGGGGACAGGGAACCTCAGTTTCAAGCAAAATGAAATTTAGAAAGGTGTTGTTCACGGGTAACTTGGTAGAATTTTAAACGCGCGCTTAACAAGATTTGCTCTGACTGCATGCTCAACGTATGGAAAGAGAAACGGAAGGAAGGAAGCGACCCAGAAACTCTCATCGGTAGAACTGGCCTCATTGCGTCCGAATTGGAAAGCACTGAAACAGCCCTACCCAGCACAGATTCTTTGGACTCTGCAGCCTCCCCTTCCTCTTCTGTTCCTTCGAAACGCCAGAGGGAAGGACATGAATCTTCTCGCAAGCGCCAGAAGGCTGAGGGCATCATCTCAAGTTTTGTGGATTCAGAGGTGGGACAAGCGGTTCTGACATCGGCCCTGAAGGAAAACAGTGAGATTTCTCTTCCTTCTGTGAATCAAATATTCCAATACTTATTCTGTCTAGCCATTTTTGCTGCACCGGATATTGCTGGTATTTAGGGATGTCAATCACGCTTCTAACGAACTCTGACGTTATGTACAGCTGCTGTTGCACTTTTGGCAAAATATATTCTCTTAATATTTGATGGTACAAGTGCCAAATATCCTGTGATCGTGATAGAGTATGGTGCATCTGTTTGTCACAATATTCCTCTAATCATCTATCTATTTCCATTTCCAGTGCCCCTTCCTCTCTCGAAAGTTCCCTACAGTCCGCCATTCCTGATGTGAATGTAATAACTTACCGTGCAGCCGGGCTCGATGTTAAAAAGGGAAAAAGAAAGGTTCTGCTTATAGATTCTTCGGTCTGTGTTTATTTGTTCAATTCTCGGGCATGCCTGAAATTTCTCCCAGGCATTTTTAGATAACCTTGTACGAGGATCGGTTAAATTGGAACAAGTGGGCTCCATGGTATTGGGGAGGTTTCCTCCGTATAACGATAGTTCCAGCTCGGATCCGGTTTTCCGCATAATCCGGAATTTCTACTCTGTTTTAGACATATCCCCTAGACCTCTCATTCTTGCCGGTCTTTTTAGACCAACAAGCCTCCATTCCAGCGTAACTTTTGACTCACTCGCCTTAGAAGCCGCATTACATTCCAAAATCTATGGTTTGTCTGCCGACGCGCGCGCAGAGTGTCTTGCAAGTCCATATACGGTCGGAGAAATCATTGTCTACTACGATACGCCCCGAACTTTACCAATAACTCAATTAGTCCGGCGGCTTCGTTCTCTCAAATCAACCGAACCAGTTGTGCGCAGTCTGTATGACCATCATCAGCACGTTCTATTCGAACTAGGTCCTTGCGCTGCAGACCTGGTATGGAGACGCGGGAACGATCAGAATCATCTACCCTCGGAGTTTCGTCAAGTCCTACGAGACTGGAATTTTACGTTCCCGAAGATCGATGTAACCTCTCCGGGTTTCAATTTAACTCCCAAGGCGCTGAAGTTGGTACAGATACTCATGTATTGTCAAGAGTTTGGCAAAGACTTTCGAGGGGTCATATTTGGTGCGATGAAATCGTTAGTTCATTTTCACGTTGACTGAACTAGAAATCCAGTGCACCAACGAATAGTTGCTTACATGATGGAACGACTACTTGCATCACTAGATACTCAACTTGGGTTTCTACGCATACACGTTTTGACGGGTGCCCAGAATGCCGAAACAGCACTCTACGTCCGAATGTTCTCTTGTCTTTGCTGAGCCGAACTGATCATTCGTACAGGATGATGTTTTCCGTCAGTTCGAGAACGGATCTTGCAATCTACTTATAATGACGAGATCCACTGAAGACCTCGATATACCGAAGGCTTCGGTCGTAATCAAGTACGTCTATTGCATCAAGAATATCACTATACCAACCTAACAGCTGTAACAGATTTGACCTCTTTGATAGTCAGTTCTCGCATGTGTATGCTCTCTCGCGTTGCCGTGAAAGTAGTGGCCATGTTATCACTATGGTGGAGCGTAACAATAGCGCGCATCATAATATCGTATTTCGACTCTCTAACGTAAACCCTCGGGTTCGTGAGTGGACGAACGCACTTTGTCGGACTGCTCAAGGGTCTGTTGCTCATGAGACCCCTTACGAAAGTGGGGACCCATATCTTTCAGACAGTGAAATTTCGGGCCCTTTATTCATCAAGGACCCAACAACTAGCAGTGAAATTTACCCTAGAGATGCCACGAACGCTTTATATCTTGTCTGCTCCGGCGGCTCCATTTCCGCAGGCGAGGAATCGGTGTATACACCTATGTTTGAATTCGATGCTCTGGATGACGGACGGTTTGTATGCCGTGCGGTTGGAGCCTCTCAGACAATGCAGGCCGCTTGGTCGACGCCTAGTTTGACTAGGGCAGGCGCTCGTAGACTGGCAGCGTACGATGTCTGCCTCGGACTATATGAAAGAGGGCTTCTGGACTCCTGTGTATTTCCAAAGTCACAAACTGTAACCTCCGAAGAGCCTCTACCTCCAATTGATCACCATCTCTCAGGGACTCGAGCTTACAAAAAAAAATCACCGACTTTCTGGTCAAACAGTGCACTGACCTCTATCAAGCCTTTAACTCGTCTCTATCCGGTAGTAATATCAGTCGAGTCGAACTCAGGCTCGCTACCTCCGCATGCATCTCTGCTATTGTTAACACGCCAACCTTTACCTAGTATTCTGGCTTTCAACCTATTTTTTGCTGGCTTACCAACTAGAGTTAGCTTGACTCGGGCCGAACCCTTTATGGTAGATGAACGTCAAATTCAGAACTTACATGCGTATACTCTTCAGCTTTGGCGCGGTATCACTAACAAGTCGTATTCCTGTACGTTCCACGAATCTTTGGTCCTATGCGCCCCTCTCGATACCGACTGGTCTCAAAATCTTGAGTGTATGAGCCTTCCCAATGTACAAAATCATATATCTTGGGCTTCAATATCCGCCCTTGTGGAAGGGTGGATTGTTCCACTTAAATACCATAGCTCAGATGCATTGAAAAAGGACACAGAAGACGCGCTCATTCAGGATAGATGGACTCAATTCACAAGAAGATACGACGTCGTGAATGTCAGAACAGATCTCAATCCTCTCAGCAAACCGCTGGAGCCTGAGGTAAGGCGGGCTTTCTTTTAGTCATATTTATGTGTTGTTTATCCATTATGTAGCTCGCGAGCTATGACAACCTGGTCGAAGTTTGCAAAGCTCACAGACATGGCTTCGAAGGCCTGAAAGACCTTAAGCAGCCGCTGCTCGAGGTAACAGCAAGTCCTACGTTCAAGGATCGACTTAAGCCTGCCGCAGGGCCCTTCAATTCACCCACCTCCATGCACAAATGTCAGCGTTGTCAGTTTGATCTTGCCAGATTCCTAATTTATCTTAATACAGACTTTATTCCGGAGCTCTGTGCAAAAGTCAATATATCTGCAAGGTGATTACTTTGATGATTGAAAATGCATTCACTTATGATTTATGGAAGTGTTTACCGCACAGCATTACTGCTTCCCAGCATAATGCAAAGACTTGATGATTATCTTCTAGTCAAGGAGCTGAATGCTGAATTGTTTAACCACCACATATCCGAGGCCTTACTTCATGTTGCTCTCACTGCTTCATCGGCTGGTATTGAGTACGACTATGAGCGCTTGGAGCTCCTAGGTGATATTTTTCTTTTTACAATCGTTGATTGAACTAATGATATGGGCAATAGGAGATTCTTTCTTGAAGTACCTTTCGTCTATCTATGTATTCGTGATGCATCCGAAGGCCGACGAAGGGTCTATGCACAACTACAGGAAGTTGATCATTAGCAACAAGTCCCTCCTCAAAAATTCCCTTGCCGTTGGTCTGCCAGCATTTATTCAATCAAAACCATTCGGTTTTAAAACTTGGAACCCCTCAAAATTTCCTCCGTCGGTAGGCGCAATAGACGAGTTCACGGAACCGAAACAACCAATAGAGCCCAAATCAAGGTCCCGAACCCCTCCATTAGGTAACGACGCTTCAGGTAGCGATGTAAAACATCAAGGCACTTCATTGAAGAAAGCAAAGAACCTCGTGCAACGGCTGGGTGACAAGGTGAATAACAACCGTTCGATGATGGATTTGCCCTTTCCTCCGACTTACCATATATGCTGTAATAAAGGTCATTGCAGATGTAGCCGAAGCGATTGTGGGCGCTGCGCTTCTATCCGGTGGCCAAGATTTGGCTCTCCAAGTCACTAAAGCCTTGAAAGTTCCCTTATCTGACGTCGAGAAATGGTCTGACTTGAATCAGAAAGCGGAGGCTCCCCCCTCACCGAATTCGACACAAATCAAACCAAGCACAATCAAAGCAATTGAAGCAATCGTAGGCAGCCATTGCAGACGACCCGATTTGCTTCTAGAAGCCCTAGTCTGTATATTCCTATTTTTTTATACAACGCTGACTGCATGTATATAGACCCATTATTCCAAAAATAATATGCAATCAAAAGGCCATGAGCGCCTCGAATTCATCGGGGATGCAATTTTGGATTTCCGTATGTTCTTATTCTCCTCGTCTATGTGCCTGGAGACAATTTGATTCCTAGTGGTGGTTCAACATGTATTTCATCGTCATAGTCGCATGAGTCCCGGCGGACTGACTTTATTGAAAGTGAGTATTGACGTTTATGTTTATGAATGTGATCTAGACAAGACAACTGTATCTCAGGGAGCTATGGTTTCCAATTCTGCCCTGGCAGCTATATGTGTCTTGTCTGGTTTGTATCAGCATCTCTTGTTCGAATCTGCCACGCTAGCACAGGATATCCGCCAATATGTATCCCTGCTACAACGGGCGCAAGTCGATGAATATGCATTAGCAAAAAAGGAAGGACGCTCAGCTGGACAGTACTGGCATAATATCGAGTCACCCAAGGTGAGGAGCTATTAGGAATAGGAACAGATGGTTTTCTGACCGTCGCGGACTTTTCATAGGTCTTATCCGATGCTGTTGAATCCATTCTTGGCGCCCTCTATGTCTCTGACGGCTGTTCTCCGGCGGGAGCGGAAAAATTCTTCGTTAAGGTGTTCAAACCGTTCTATGACCGCCATATTTCCCTTCAGACATTGTCACATCATCCGACAAAAGTACTTTTCGAGTTGATCCAAGCTCGAGGGAGTTGTCAAAGATTTGAGTTGGTGAAAGAGCATAACGAATACCTCGGTAAGCGTTTAGAGTTCGGAACTGCCTCAGAAGTGAAGGCTGATGAGGCTCCATGATTAATAGTACTGGTGCATGATGTTGTCCTTGCCAGTTGTCAAGACGAGGCTGGTATATCGGGTGCCAAAGTCGTGTCATGGTTCGGCTTGGATGCTTTGGAAGGGGACCCTGGCTTCTTAGCTCGGACTTGTGACTGTTGGAATAAATAATATCGATGATTGTCGGAATAGACAGTGACCGGGCGGATGTATGAATACACGCGAACTTCAAAAAAGAGGGGGGTGTGTTTTCCAATTAAATTTCTATCACCACAAATAGTAGGTGAAAATATGAAAAATTATTCTAATTGCCTGACTTTTTGCTATATTGAGTAGAGTTGAGTGAAACGAAGATAAACGGTATGAGCCTATGGACTTACAGCTGGTAGGACGCAGCGATAAAGGGAATCGAAAAACCAAGACCAAGATACGCAGTAAGCTTGATGGCGAAGCTAGTCTTAGTCTTGCTGTTGGTGTGAGGCCAGGCAAAGGGCAGATGCTGCAAGAATAATTCATAAAAAATGCTATAATATAAGATAGGCAATATTTACGTGGTATTCGCCATGACCCGAACGGGCGACGTTGCTAGTGTGCAACTGACGTTTGAGAACAGCCAAGCCTGTACAACATTGAGGACGAGATAGGAACCCAAGTGAAAAGAGTAGAACCTGTGCGAGCAGAACGAGAGGCAAGAGTGAAAGACATTGAGGATGAATATAAAGTAAAGTCTAATGGATCTCTAGAGAGTTGTCGTCTATGAAGTTCAAGTTCAAAATTTCAAATTTCGAAAACCCGCATACGCCCGACTCTCTCGGATGAGTCACGTGGTCAGTAACTCCTGAGTCTTGACGCGTAGATTACAACCTCTGTAGAGTCTGTTTTTACTTGCAAAGGCTGTAGATCTGGTTATGTACTCTAATTTGTATTGAATTCAGCGTGAATCTCATCGTGTCTTTTACTTAGCCAATGATCAGTCGAATTCGTATCACGGGCCTGTTTTCTTATCTCACTCCAATCTAAGTAAATACTCCTGCGGCTTTAACTTCTTGATCCACTTCCACTATGGCTACCACTGTGAAGATCCCTGTAACAAACTCAAACAAAGAGATTACTGTCAATACTGGACTTTTCATCAACAATGAATTCGTATCTTCACTGGACTCTTCCGAAGTAATCCAGTGTGTATTCCTTCCATCGATCTTTCGCAGGCGGTAACATGTCTTTGAAGATGTTTCAATCCTGCTACAGAGGATGTCATTGCGAGTGTCGTCGCAGGTTCGTTCACAGTTTGATGTTTACATCGCATAAACTATTGTTACAGGTTCTGCAAAGGATATCGATCGCGCTGTCGCCGCTGCTCGCCATGCATTCAAGACGACCTGGGGCAAGAACATCACTGGCTGGGAGAGATCCCGCTTGATCAATAAACTCGCCGATTTAATAGAGAAGAATGCCCAAGAGCTTGCTGAACTCGAAACTTTGAATAACGGCAAACCACTTACTGTAGCTAGGTTCATCATTTCATGATGCTTTGCGCCTGTTTCGTACGAATGCAGCTTATACATCGGCATCATTAATAGAGACTTCGATATTGGAGACAGTATTCAATGCTTGAGATATTACGCTGGATGGGCTGATAAAATTACGGGCCAGGTAATTGACATGTCATTTCAACTGCAAAACGATTCAATCACTGTGGTTTAGACCATTGAGGTGGATAACAAGTCTAAGATGGCATTCACTCGTCATGAACCCATTGGAGTTTGCGGACAGATGTAAGTTCTTGTGCTGACGCGATTACTTGTTCGGATGAAGTTAACCTCCGTAGTATCCCGTGGTGAGTTTACGCCCACTCCATCCAAGTACTTTCTTTCTAGAAACTGAATCTCTCGTAGGAATTACCCAATAAATATGTGGTGAGAATGAACACAGTTGTAAATCTCAACTGGCTTAGCACACAGCAGGGCTTGGAAAGTTGCTCCTGCCTTGGCGGTTGGCTGCACCATCGTGATGAAGCCTTCTGAAGTCACTCCACTTACTGCATTGGCAAGTCTCAAGCATGACTCCATTGCATGCCAAATTTCATAAGCTTTCCAAAATTCATGAAAGCTTATGAAGATTTGCATACAAGGTACAAGTTATCCATCCCACTTACAATGAAATTTTGTAGAAACTTTCTGAACTGGTCGTTGAGGCCGGCTTCCCGCCCGGCGTCATCAATACTGTTCCCTCGTTGGGTTCTGTCGGAGGTGCAGCACTTTCTGCTCATCCAGACGTTGACAAGGTTGCATTCACTGGGTCCACCATTACTGGTAGAAAAATAATGGAGGCGGCAGCAAAGTCTAATCTCAAGAAGGTGTGGATTGAGTATTTATAACCTTTTGAATAATTAGCCTCAATGGTCTACAAGGTCTCTCTAGAACTTGGTGGGAAGTCTCCTCAGCTGATTTTCGAGTCCGCCGACCTCGAACAAGGTCAGCATATGTTCTAAAAATCTCCATACCTCCTTTTTGACAATCATAATAAATAGCGGCTCAATGGGCTGCGCTTGGTATCTGTTATAACACTGGTCAAGATTGCACTGCAGGATCTCGTCTTTACGTTCAGGACTCGATATACGATAAATTCATTGAAATTCTGATCTCCACTGTCAAGGCGACTAATATCGGCAATGGGTTTGACGAGAACAGCTCTGGGGGGCCGTTGGTGAGTGGATTTCTCATACTTATTTACGAACAGTGCCCGTTTATCTTGTATATTACTAGGTCTCCAAGAACCAATATGATCGAGTGTGGGGCTACATCGACTCCGGTAAAGCTGAAGGGGCTAAGGCTGTTTTGGGCGGCGAGAGGCGCAGCACCAAAGGCTACTGGGTGGACCCCACAAGTATGATCAGCACTATTGGGTGGGCATCAATTGCTAATATATCTAACATACTACAGTTTTCACAGAGATTAATGCGGATATGAAAATCGTGAGCTTTTGAAAAAAATCTCTACTTGGCGTAACTCACTGCCAACATGAATCACAGGTCAAGGAAGAGGTTCGTTCACCAGTTTTGCAAGAAAGGCGTTTGTATTTTTCCCTCGAAAGATTTTTGGACCCGTTTTAAGTGTCGGCCATTTCAAGACCGAGGAAGAGGCTATTGCTTTAGGTGAAACCATTGCGATACACATACTCCTAGTACCTCTAACTCCCCTATTTAGCCAATAATACGACCTATGGATTGGGTGCGGGCCTCCATTCTAGTAAGCGGTCCTTATATCATACACAAACACTGCAATTCATTTTCGGATAGCTGATGCCAGTCAGTGCATGAGAGTTTCTGGGCTTTTGGAAGCCGGCACGGTGTGCTTTCATCAAAAGTGTACTCTCTTCTCCGTTCATGTCTGGATTACAGGTCTGGGTCAACCAATATAACATCCTAAGCAATAACGTACCCTTCGGAGGTAAAAAACAATCAGGGATAGGTACGCGCAATATTTTGTACTAATTTACAGTTGACTGAAACGACGTTCCATTATTAGGTCGAGAGCTCGGAAGTTATGCGTTGGAAGAGTACACATCCGTCAAAGGTACGCCTGGAGCGTAATTTATCAGACGGTTCCTCTAATGTGTTGAATTGCTTAGCGGTCCACTGGAACATCGGCGAAAAACTTCAATGGCCACTTTGAATCACTAGTTCTTGATTTAATAAAACGATCTTGTCGGAATCTACTATATACATTCACTTCACACCTTTCAGATGAGTATCTGGTTATCTGCACCGAATCTTTCTTGTATTCAGCTAAAACCTCTGTATGTACATATATAAATTAACTTGAAATTAGCAATATGCATATACATGTTATGTCAAAAATACAAGTGAAAACAAGATAGTATTATCCGCCGAATGCGATTCTAAGTCGTATTCTGACATGAGGCAATGAATGCTATGCTGGTCAGTATTAAGATATGTACGCGTACTACTAGTGTTGGGATCCTCTTGGGTTCGAAACCAGTACTTACTAACTATGTAAAATAGCGATTATTACTGGGGCGTATACTAACGACGACCTCCGCACACACAGGGTGACACTTTACACCAACAGCTGATAGATGATCAGTAATAGTTTTCGGTTGAGCATTTTTATACTCACGAATTACTGGAGCCGTAAGGCTGTGAGCTATAAGGATTAGCGTGGGGTGGGTTGGACATTGGCATATGTGCATAGTAAGGGTTCTCAAACGCAGGGCCTCTCGGGCGCATATGATCTTGCGACTGAGTCCACGGCAAAGAATTCACATTCTGTGTCAAATATTCGGGTGGGTAGTATTGTTTATCGAGCATGGACGCTGGATGGGGTAACATAGGATCGGCACCAGGCCAAGAAGTATGCGGTTCAGACGGAAACCGGGCACTGTGGGTTGGGTGGCCCAAGTGAGCATATGATGAGTATCCAGCAGTGCTTTGGTTTGGATATCCCGTGGGGAATGAAAGGCCCGAGTACGGCCTGTAGTCCGTTGGATTCTCGAGGGGAATTTGGTCGTGTCTCTGGAAAATGAAATATAAGCAATTTGGTACGACGATTCGAAGACGACTCACAGGACGCTCAGAAGCGGGCGTCGAAGGCGGACTAGGGTCACCGACAGCCACGTACTCACACACCAACCCTTTCCTTTGACACCGGTCGCAAGGGTTATGCGGGGGTTCTTCGTTCGTGACGCACTATATAATGTATCTTTATCAGAACGAAATTAGCAGGGAATCTATTGTGGAGCCTCACTTTAATCTTTCGTTTTCTACAGTTTCTGCAGGCTATTTGTGCTCTTCGACGTCTTGTAGGAGGGGAGCTGGAGGTCGAGTCTAGAAAGTTCGAGCTTGATGACATCGAGGAAAGAAGTCAGTAGCCAGTGAGAAGGCACAGTTAACCTATATATACAAAGCGCGATGCTTTCGAAAGAATAATCAGTCCATTCAAAAAGTGACGCGCACCAGAATGAAGAATCAAGATCCCTCTACACGTGTAGAGGACAGCCATGGACCATATCTATTCACGAAAATGAGTCGGACAACGGTCATTGCTTCGGTCAAACCCACCGTCAACCATATAAAAAGATGTAGGAGTCGTCTTGACTGCAAGAGATGAAACAATCAACTGGCTCAATTCTAGTCTATTCAGGTTCGAAACCCGAAAGTGCTAACACGATACCAAGTAAAGCATCTGGCATCTGATGGTGCATGGGGGACAACAGATATAAACCGAACACTTTAGAATGAAAATCTGCTTGCCCATCTTTCTATAATTTGTACAAATCCAGCATATATGACATCTTGCTTCTCACTGTTCTCAAGCAAGTTGCGAACAATCAAATCAGATTCATTATTGACGTTGATTCATCAAAGATGTAAAAAGAGTTTGTTCACAAACTTGCTAAGATGATATGGCATATGCTGTGTACTGGGTTGACATATCAATGTAACAGACAACTAGAAATACTTCCATTGAACGATCAAAAAGCATTCGAGTGAGAGAATCCTCACACAATATTACAGCGCGAGATAGTCGCGTACTTCCTCTTCTGTTAGTTTCCTGAAAGTTGGCTTAGGTCTACCCGTCGCTGCTCCGGTACGGCCCTCCTCGATTTCTGCAGGCGTGGGTACCGTAATCACGCCCAGTTCAATCGTCTTCTCCGTCATTTGGCCTTCAAACCCTTCTTTCAGCGTTAAAAGTGCAGTGTGTATCGCGTCTTCAAGGCTGATATCATCATTGTATCTGATGTACTGTCAGAACTCGATAAAAATGCAGATGAGCGACGCTCAGCATACCGTTTTTCCAAGAAAGTCTTAGCGTTAACCATATTCTTCCCTATGGCGCTAGCCTTCCAGGCCCAGTACGACCCGGACGGATCCACTTGATACAAAGTAGGACCCCGATGGATATCCCATCCAGCGACTAGCAAGGAGACACCATATGGCCTCACACCGCTTGGAGAAAGCGTTAATGTTGGTTGGACAGTTTAAAGATGAAACGCACCCCGATTGTGTCGCTTGTTGCATAACGGTTGCAATTTCTTGCGTTAATACACGCGTCGGGGGATACTCGCCGTATCTCTTCCAATACGCCTGGGCGCTTTTCCGGGCTCTCGTTAAGAGTACGCGAAAATCTGGGCCCATACCAGAATATACGATGCCAATATTTGGACAAACGATAGCCACTTTCTCTAACATTGAATCGTCGACCAAGATTGAGGGCGATTTCTTCTCTGTAGCGATTACTATTCCGTTAGAAGCTGGAAGAGAGTCATTATAGCTAATATCTCAGAGTATGCTAGAGGGCGAACCCTTAATTCCAAGACTAGTTGTTCCCTGAGATACAGCTGCTAGGGCATGTTCAATTTGAACTAATTTCCCACTTGGGGAAAAGACTGTAAGAGAGTAACTGTGGTGAAAGTTTAATGCGTGCTTTAGATGATATATGTCAGGATACTAGCCTGTAGGCACCACCATCTGCACTGGCCATGTTGTTGAAGAGAAGATGAAGGTTATGATGAGCAGAAGACGCGGCTCGACGCGCGTTCTATGCCGTAAGTTTAAACGCCCGTGGGCGCTTTCGAACAACTTTTAAGGAATATCGAAGATTATATAGAAAATACGCGGGTGATAGATGGGACTCCAAACCCATCGACGCAAAAGGTGACAAATCAATGGCTTTTCACCATAAACTCAAGGCTGAACTTAGATCGCCTCCTGACGAACTCAAGGAAGGCGCCTTGGTGACAAAGATCTGGCGGTGTGCTCGAAGGTCAGGACTGTCTCCTAGAGGACCGGTGCAGGGGCTAAAGTTCAATATTAGTCCTGGTGTCAGCTAAGGGGCTATGGTTATGATTAAGTCTTATGGTGAGGTAAGCTGAAGCGGCCGGTAGTAGGATCTCGAGCCCGCACCTTGTGCGTGATAGCATTTCTCCAAGTGGAACATTCATGGCATTGGCCCAGGCCAAACATTTGCCCTCCCAAAAAGAAAATTACATATGGACTAGGATTTTTTACTACTACATATAGTTAATGTATAGATACAAGTGTACGCGCCGGTATTCTTGATGTTAACATGACGAACAGCACCACAAAATCACCCATCAGTAGAAGCCAACTGCGTGTAACAATGCATGCGGATGCTTCGTCTGTTGAGCTTCAAGTATCTTGTCAAATTCATCGTCAATATCTTCAGCAGCCTCGATCTGATTTCAAAGTTAGTTCAGTCCTGTATACCTGTATATACAGTGAAAAACAAGACCAACCGCAGTAGCTAAATCGAGAATAGCCTTACTAGCGAGCAACGCTTCTTCATGGTTATCTTTAATTTCAATGTTTACAATATGGACGGGTCGATTGAGCTCGCCACCACGAGTTAAAAGATCTGAGAAAGTATAGGCAGATGTCCCGAATGTCGATCAATACTCACCATCGCATACAATGTCGAAGCACCGTTCTTCGCATGTTATGACAATATCAGCCACCGTTCGGTTATCTTGCCAACGTTCTGGTGCGAGCTTGATTCGTCTGTTACGATCAATCATTTGAAGGACCCCATTAGCAGTATATCTAACAAAAGTGTCACGGCATGTTCAGACGACACAAATGAGGGAACACACAGTCGGGGATCTTTTGAGCTTAATTCTTCGTATATAGAGTTGTAAGGTGTCCCAAAATTGTAAACGTTGGGCTTATCTACTGATGGTCCAGGTAACCGCACCATAGAACCTGTTCCTGAAGAAATAACACGATATCCAGCTTTGCTGCAGGAGATGTATAAGCCACCAACCATCAACTGGAGGGAAGTAGCATACGCAAGGATATAATGGCCTTCCATAGATCTGTTCTTTTGAAATCGTCAATGAGGCTTGCACGCAGTTGTTGTCGGAACCAACCCACCTGATTGCTAGCACAGACTACACAGAACAACGGCCGAAATTTGTACGCCGTAGAACTGGCGGAGGAAAGATGATTTGGAGGTTGATACTGTGACATTTCCAGGGAACTTTGAACACCATTGTCGCCTGGGGGTGGAGTACTGAAAGAAGGTGGAGGAGTAGGAGTCGACGCTTGAGATTGGAATCTCGCCAGCCGAGGATCACGCGCCATTCGAGGATCCATATTCTAGAACCGAAAAAAGGTTAGTTTTTCAGGTGAGACAGAACATAACACGTTGGAAAAATTCAGCAGTATCTAGAACATTTCCAAGTCATCATTCGAATCCAGAAGAAAGTTTGGACGGATTTATCGTGATTCCACTCTGAGTCATCATTATGAGGCCAACAGAAAAGCGGCTCACCTTGCGGGACAGAAGAAACGAAGAAACCGCAAATTCAACAAGCGCCCAGGCGCTTTTTCCCAAAGTGAGTTTTCCATCAACGTTGAATCGTAATTCATATATCTTTCCCCTAGTATGGAAGATTTCCCAAGTTTGCCGAACATTTACCAACAGCCAGAATCCGCAGATGCTGGAATCCGCCGCTCAATAGATCACCATGAACAGTCTGTACTGGATCTTCAGGCTGAGATTGAAACTCTCATGCAGACCGTTCGCAATATACGTTTCCGTATATTCGAACATCAAGAGACCATACGGTTTTACAAAGGAAAGATCACTTTGGCGCGACGCCTTCCTGCAGAACTCCTTGCTACCATCTTCGAAATATGCACACTCGATGGTTGGACACGCGCACCTCTCGCCGTTTCTCAGGTTTGCACAGAATGGCGAATAGCTGCGCAAGCCCCTGCTGTGTGGTCGCAAGTATATGTCAACGCTGATAGCTTGGACCCTGTCAGTCGAACTCGATTCTGGCTTACCAAGTCTCAGTCTGTTCCTATTGACATTACCCTTGACGTTCCTAACAACTCGGACTCTCTGTCTGAAGTTATCCAGCTACTACTCTCACATCAGTTCAAATGGCGGAGCTTTACACTGAGTGCTCGTCAGTTAGCAACCGCCAACTTTATTCTCCATCAATGTATAGGCGTTTATCCCATGTTACAGGTATTGCGTCTTTCGGTAGATGAAGAATTTCACACTTTGGGGAATGGTGTAGTGGATGAGAGTGCGGAACTTCGTGGCTTGAGAAATTCATTCAATCATTGCCCCCAATTACGCTCCTTCATAATCAGCCGCAATATCCCACCCACCGGAAGTATTATCCCCTCCAACATCTCCAGTCTGTCTATCAATCTAGATGGCTTCAGCACCATCACACTGTCTATTGTCACCCTAATGGACCTTTTACTAGAGGTCCCTCTGCTTGAGAAGTTATGTATATCCTTGGCACGGGCACACAATACTACATTCTTACCCAACCGGAATTCGGAACGACCTAATGTTACCCTTCAAAACCTAAAGGTTTTGACGCTTATGGGGCAATCAGACCTCTTTGCTCTATTGCAAAGTATTTGTACGCCTACCCTCCTACACCTTCACTTAATGTCTTCTGCAGAACCTATCTCAGCCTCCCAGTGGTCAGGTTTGCCACTCTTACAATGGCTAGAACGAGGGCAGACATCCCTAGAGTCACTAGAGCTCCGTGATGTTGATGTTGCTAGAGACATGTTCATTGCTTGCTTCATTGCTCTCCCAAGCCTCAAGAGTCTCAAATTGCACGATAGTGAAATATCTGATGCAGTTTTTGATTCCCTACACGGTGCACATGGTTATTGTCCTAACCTTGCGACTGTTGATTTACGCTGGTGTGGCCAAGTAAGCGGTCAAGCTCTGGCGCGATTCATCAAGGGAAAAATGGTAACTTCACCGATTGAATCCATTACTATCATCAATTGTTCATTTGTGGAGGAGCAACACATCTTAGATCTGGCTCAAAATACAGTTTGCCGACTCGTTATCGACTTGAACGATCATTGCCGTGAGCAGATCCTTTAGTAGTTCCTGGATGACAGATTTACTGATGGAGACAACGCAGGTCCTGTTGGGTGCTGTGAAAACGAGAGGTACAGAAGGCGACTTAGGCTTCGGCGGATCGGTACGAATATAGATGAAAAACATAGATTGATATTATAGACAGTGTCAATGTTTTTAGCTGAAGTACAGTAAAGGAAATGCTCATCTATCGGTCACAAACTATGGCAAAAAGCAGTATGTAACCATGCTTCCCGCCTCAAACAAGGACCTTTCATTCTATCTCCAGGACAACATTTCACGAAAATACCTGATGTATCGGCGAAAATTCGAAAACAATCGAGTCGAAGAGAGTGTGAAAGAAAAATTTAGATTTTTTGGTCTGTTAAGTATCTGAGGTCACGTGGTAGTGTGACACGTGGAGCCCAGCGCCAAGTACTATTCAAAGTTACAGTCATTGTTTTCTGACTTCTCTCCTCACTCTTTTAGCAATCACGATGGTTCGTAATGACCGTACACCTGAGTTTATAGATGTTGTTCAATCCAAAAGTCTATCATCGGACCGACCGAAAAACAAGCATGTTCAGAAAGAGCGCGAACAAGCTGGTGCAAAGGAATACATTTCAGAGGCATACACAGTCGTGAGTTCAGCACGACATCCGAGCTTTCGACTGTGCTGAATCAATGCGTATACCATAGCTCAACCATATCAACACTTTGACCCGAATGCTTTCTAGTATTCGCAAAACGTATTTAAACATTGACCAGCGCGCTGGGCCGTCGCACTACCAAGAAACCAGGACTATCGACCTTAGCGGGAACGAATCATGGGCCAATGTGCGGCAGCTTTCCAATGAACAGCGCGACCAGATTGACATCCAAGCACGTGTTATCCTCACTCGCTGTGCGGACAGAATCAAAGACATGGAAGCCTTAGAAAAAAGTGGGATACGTTCCTCTTCTTTCTCTGGTCCCTTCTCAACATAGCCTGACCCATCGTTCCAGAGCGCGCGGAACTCGTTGCGAGTCAAGGGAGTCCTCTGACACGACTTCTACCCACTCGACTGAGAAAGGACGCGTCTTCCCTCTCCTCTGATTTTGTGGCTGCACATCGCTCTAGTATCACTTGGTATCTCAGCAGACGTCTTGCCGATGCTAGTCAAAAGCAGAAAGAAATGCAGGAAGAGCGCGTCAACCGCCAAGTAGAGAGATCACGAACACTTGGATCGGGGGCGGGACTGGAGGCTTTGAACATGACTACACATGATACATCACGTTCACAAGCAAGCTCAGAGTCCCGGATATCTAATAGCTGGCTCGGGGGTGCTTCTTCTGGGCTTATCGCTGCAACACTTGGTGCTCCTAGCTTCGATGAGCAGCAGCGCCCTGGGCCATCATACCCTATCCCAGACACCTCGCCTCCTTCTGACGATGAGGATGACCTCGAGCTCTCGTCGTCTCAGATTCTTCAGTTCGAAACCGAAAACGCTCATATCCTCCGCTCTGTGCAGGAAACGCTTGACTCTGTTCACCAAGCAGAGTCGCGACTGATGGAAATCAGTGCGCTGCAAATGGAACTAGTCTCGCATTTGACCCAACAGACAGAGATAACGGATCAGCTATACGAAGACGCAATAGCGTCAACATCTATGGTGGAGAAAGGAAACGTGCAGCTTAGAGAGGCACGGAGACGATCAAAAGATAGCAGGCTATTTATTCTCGTATTCCTCATCGGCGCAAGCTTGAGCATGTTATTCTTACACTATTATTGAAAATGCAGGTAGTACATATAGTCTATACGAAGTGTGAATATACTATGATATGGGAGCAAAGTCAGAAGTCTAAGGCTCGCCAAGCAATGGTGCTTCTTCATCGAAATCTTCAACCGCTTCGGCAGCCAATTCGTCCACGACTGGCGGAACACCTTCCAATTTTCGTATGTGTTTCGTCACCAGAGTATAGATAAGCCTACAGGATTTTTAGTACTTGGAAAGTTGGTGAAACGACAGGTACTCGCCAGCTCGCAAGGATAGCGATTATGATACCACCTGTATCAAGTTATTAACTCTTGTACATGGTAAAGAAGGGAAACTTACCTCCAACAAGACACCAGTTCAGAATTTTAGTGGCTAAAGACAATTGGGTTAAACTTCAAGTTCACAGAGACGAAACAAGTGATCTCACTAGTATCCATTCCTTCTCTCTGGTTGCCGTCAGATAATGCGGCCATCCGCGAACCAATAAAAGCATGTAACAGGAGTTTCGGAAATATGAAAGCGGTGGCAACAGCAAACTGCCATAACGCAACGGATTCGATAGACTGGAAACATGTGAGAAACGATTCGTATCCCGCACGACGTCTCCTTACCGCAAACAGAGAGTTCGAATATACCCATGGAGGAAAAGGTGACATTCGAATCAGTATGATGAGGGGGAGGCTGAAATACACGAAGGATTAAGTGTACTAGCAAACATGCAAAGAAAGATATTACCCTTTCTCTCTCTATAAAACAGTCAAAATTTAACGAGAGGAGAAAGTAAGTTTAATCTGACCACAACCACTTCGAGTGCTGCAAATTTTTCGTTCGCCTTCGACCACCGTCGAAGTCTAGCAGAGAATAGAAGCCGTAAACAGAGAAATGCAGAGGCAGAGCCGACAACAGAAGCAACGGCAGCGATGAGAAAGCCTATCTTCCATCCGTACGCGAAGCCGGTGAGGGTCACAGTGGTGGTATGGCCAATTAGTGGTGGAAATGAGACCAATACTAGAGTATGAGAGTCAGTTTTGATGTTACATATCCTATAAAGATAGCACACGTATAAGTCCGCCCAATGCAAGGAAACCAAATCGTGTATGCGATAATTTGGTTGCTTTATCGTAGAGGAATTGAGAGATTTTCGCCGGTGTAACGACGATGATAAAGACCACTAATAGTAAGTGTTGTCGAAAGGAGTCTAGACTCTATTCACGATGGCAATATGCTTACGCAACGATATGTTTATGAGGGCCCATACGAACAAGAGGAACTGGGGACAATATTTGGGTTAATGTAGCACTTGACCGATGAGCGCACATTACCTTGCCGAATCTTCCTAGACGTTGATAACGGCCCAAAGCAAGTTTTCCATAATGATGGAGATTTTGCTTCACTGCGCTAATCATAGTGGAGTTTAGAAAAGAAGCGCACATATTACGTACGCACAACGTTCTAGTCTCCAACCGCACTATGGAGAAATTCAGTGCATATCGGGTGAGTAACTATAAAACATCGGCAACATCCACTAACAACTTAAATTCTAGGATCCTGGTACCGGTATTCAGGTCAGCTGCCTTCGTTAAACTGTCTTTCGCAACCCAACCGACTGTTCTTCAGCCTTTCTTGACTCCCGTTCCTCCGCCTAGCTCGCATTCCACGGTTTTATCGACAGCACTACTACCGATCCGATACATAATTGGTCTCATCCGTCTGACCATCGTGCTTTTGCTGACAGTCTGCTATGTGCTCATTACCAAAGGTGTCTGCTCAATTTTGGTTTGTGCCTTCTCCACGAGCCTAGTAGCGTGTTCTAATGTCAACAGGTCGTTGTACCACCGCTGCAACGCGTCACAGTCTCTTTTACTACGTCTGTTATCGCTCGAGCCGTATTGTTCTGCCTAGGCTTTATCTGGATACCAACAGAAATTGTGTCGAAAAAACGGGGGTTGGTCTCCATGATCTGTTCATTCCAACGCGTCTTATGACTGTTGTTTCTCTTCAGGCGAATTCAGAACGTTTCAGGCGCTTGGAAACCTAGTGGGGGCGATTTAATCATCTCAAATTGGACTTCGTGGATTGAACTCTTGTGGTTGAGCTACCGGTATGTGATGACATGTGCATGTTCGTATTATTTCTCTAAATGTAAAATGAAAGTTTCGATCCCGTCTTTGTGCTTCCCATTCCCGAATCGACCGTTCAGTCGGTACCATCTACAACTTCCTCGCCTATCTTGCACACCCCTGGACGTCGTGCTCCCAGGAATAGTATACCTGATGTCCCTGCTTCCAGCCGTAACCCAACCTCACAAATTCCGATTACTGGTTTCAGAGAAGTTTCGTTATTCACCATTCTCAAGGAAACCGGTAGAGTACCTTCACCAACTACCGCAGGCGCTAGGCCACGTTCGTTGGACGAGATACGCAAGACATCCGACCGCCCTGTCGTTGTCTTCCCTGAATGTACCACCAGCAACGGTAGAGGCTTGTTACGATTTGCTGATATTTTCCGGGAATCCCTTCCTATAAAGGGCTGGAATGTTTTCGTTATGTGTGTCAGGTATGTTCTATAATGATTTCATGTATCATATTGTTAATCCATGCTCAGGTACGACCCACCGACTGAACTCCTACGCACAGCAACACACTCCATCCCGTCGTCCTCGTTGAACCCACTTCCTCATCTGTTCTCATTAGTCTCGTCTCTTGGTATACCCGCTCTGACCATTAGGTTGCTGAATCAATCCGAGTCTCCGAGTTCTCCTACTTTCCAAGTTCACGATGTCATTGGAGTATCTTCCAAAGATGAACTTGCTGAAGCAGCTGCTGTCCTGATCTCGCAATTAGGAAAATTCAAACGAATGACCCTGGGATGGGAAGATAAAACGAGATTTCTAGATTTCTACGGTAGTAAACGCAATCCATAGTCTAGTGCGCCTGTCCTACAGCTTGGTTCTCTCAGTTTTGCACCGTACAAGAGCCTGCCTCATATCGTCTCTCAAATCCTGTGAAATTTCTATAAGAAGCTGTATTTGCAAGCCTGAAGCAAGATGTACCTCAAAGTCTTCCAATCCTATACTGATTCTGACGAGAGTGGGATCTTCATTTGGATCGGCCCTTGCACGGTATTCCATGAGTGACTCCACACCACCCAAACTTGTTGCAGGCTGTTTGATAAGTTAGCAAATGGAAATTTGTTTGATAATACATGCAGCCATACTATGAAGTACTTTGCCAAGTATGGAAGCTCTTTAGCATATTCTGGAGTAGATAAGAGGATTGAAAAGGTGGCATTCCATCCACCTTCCATTTGCTGACTGGGATTGAACCCACGGGAATCGGTACCTTGGAGCGAAGAGTGGCACACTTTTCTGTTGCATAGTTCAACTTGAAAGTGCTAGATGAAAAGAAAGCAGATACATACTTGAGTACTCCTGCAGGTACACCATCAAATGAGCTACCAGTTGCCGTTGCTGAAGCTACATTATTGAGCCATTGTACAAGCTTGGTAGCTGTAGCACTTTGCTTAAGGACCCTGAGATCGAGTGTTCTCAGCGAGCGCAAAAGCAGCCATGATTCCAAAGATCCTATCATAGTTCCTGTATATGTACGGTTGTTGTGAAGCTGAGAGTGGACGTAACGAGTCAGCACCACTCAGAACGAATTTGCATAATTACCTCAAACCATTCCGCTTCGGTTTTAACTACCAGCACTCCTGCAAGCAGATCTGAGTGACCACCGAGGTATTTGGTGGCTTTGAACAGTCAATCTTGTATTCGACGATAGATAACAAACTCATACCAGAGTGGAGGATGCTTCCATGTATGTTAGAAGAGATACACAAAAACCTGATTTTGTGCTACTCACCAATCTGCACCTAGTTTGAACGGAGATTGAAGTGGAGGAGGGGCAAAAGTGGAGTCAACGACAAGTTTTCCTCCAACTTGATGAATCTGTGAAATCAAGTCAGCCCAAGGAAGATTCGACGGATTCTTGAGCCCGACTTTATCAGCATAGTATCGGATGTCCCTATAAATTGAGAGTGAGCACATAAAGAGTGTCAATAACACATACACTAATGTTACCTTGATTCTCCTGTAGGATTCACTGGGGTCTCTACCCAGCACAAATCTCCTGGCTTGAATTCATCATCAAAGTCGATAACTTCCACATTTGTATCGCGACATTTCTTGTAAATTTCAATCGTATTATGACAGCCCCAGTATCCCCCCCGAATTGCAATGCGTCTGGGCTTATAGAAGACGAGAGCCTGGAACCGATAAACTTAAGTTGTCATGGTCAAGTTGATCGAAGAAGTTTTATTTACCGCAAAACATGCGGCCAACCCCGAAGCATATGTGACCGCATAACCGTCCTTAACAAGGTGCCTTAGCAGCGACTAGTAAACGCAGAGGAATTTAGCCCACGGACTCACCAAAATTTTACCAAGGATGTGTTCAGCCCTTGTTGAGTTCTCCTGTGTGTAACGAGAATATATATGCCTAGTAGGGTTTCGCACATTCACATCATCGAGGGAGAGCATTTTTGGGTCAAAACGGAAGGCTACAAACACCTGGTAAGCTAGGTATGTATCTCGGTGTTAATGATAATGTATTACTCGTTGAAACGGATATGGATGGCGCAACCGGGATGCGTTCTCCGTTCGTGGATGCATCCTCATGAAGGAGATCTACAGACTTGATTTTGGGAGACATGATGAGAATGTAGGTGAGAGGGACACCACGCTTTATACGAAAAAAACTAATACATAACGGCTCCGCGAAGCGAGATCAATGCGTAGCAGGCGCAGCAGGGGCTCTTTCAAGATTTGCTGGACCCTTGGTGTCACATTCATAAAAATGAATCAGCGAAATTGAAGGACCTTTAATAAGAGAAGAAGAAAAGAAGTTTTAGACAGCTTAGGGCCTGTTCAGCAACACGAATCTAGATTTTGTTGGGATTTTGCCAGGTATTGCCACCATATAAAAAAGCCATCAAACATTTGTAAGTATTACTCAGATCAGCTGATTGAGCGCTCCGTGTAAACGCGCATGCTGTCAGCTGCTGTTCTTCTGTGTTGAGGTCAACACCCCGCTCAATGCTCAGACATGCCCGCCACTCTCAAATATAATTTTCACTTTAGGCTTCACTAACCTAGACAATACAGAGAAACAGAATTGCTTTTCCAATAACATACAATTACATTAAATTTGAAAGACAATGACGAGAACGTGTTGGTCACTGGGTGGCATTGCTGAGAGTGGTCGGGATGACTTGCGGGAACGTCGGTCAACAGCCTCAGGAGTTATGTCATTTTATGTCATTTCCAGACCCATGGCGACCGGCCAGCTGATCCGAACCTTTTATATTAAATGTTCAAAATCTCGCATTTGGCAAAATCGAACAAAATCCAGATTCGTGTTGCCGAACAGGCCCTTAAATTAGAGTCTGCAGGGAAGTTTTTCAAGGACAAACTTTGTAAAATTGCAAAAGCAGCAGTTGTACTCATAAATGAAGTTAGGAAGACAGAATGAGATCTGATCTTAGATTTCTGTGCAATTTGACATTCCTGGACCACCTCCTACAGTTTGGTTTTCTCAGTTTTGCATCTGATGAGAGCCTGCCTCATATCATCCCTCAAATCCTGTATGATTTTCGTCAAGTGATGTTGTATGTGCAAGTCTAAAGTGATATATACCTCAAAGTCTTCCAGTCCTACACTGATTCGAACCAACGTGGGATCTTCCTTTGGATCGGCTCTTGCACGATATTCCATGAGTGAATCTACGCCACCCAAGCTTGTGGCATGCTGTGGGATGAGTTTCAGTAATGGAATATCATTTGACAGTGCACACAAGCATACTATGAAGTATTTTGCCAAGTATGGAAGCTCTTTGGCATATTCTGGAGTAGATAAGAGGATTGAAAAAGTAGCATTCCATCCACCTTCCATTTGTTGACTGGGATTGAACCCACGGGAATCGGTACCTTGGAGCGAAGAGTGGCACACTTTTCTGTTACAGAAAGTTCAAAATACCAGATAAAGAAGAAAAGTAGGTACGTACTTGAGTACTCCTGCAGGTACACCATCAAATGAGCTACCAGTTGCCGTTGCTGAAGCTACATTATTGAGCCATTGTACAAGCTTGGTAGCTGTAGCACTTTGCTTGAGAACTCTAAGATCAAAGGTTCGCATTGAACGCAAAAGCAGCCATGATTCCAAAGAGCCCATCATACTCCCCAAAAACGTACGGTCACTGTGAAGCTGAGCGGAAGCAATAGTTAGCATCGCTCAAATCCAAACAGATAGAGAAATTTACTTCAAACCATTCCGCTTCGGTTTTAACTACCAGCACTCCTGCAAGTAGATCTGAGTGACCACCGAGGTACTTGGTGGCTTTGAACAGTCAGTCTTGTGTCCAATGATAAATACCAAGCCCATACCAGAGTGGAGAATGCTTCCATCCAGGTTAGAAGGAGATACATAAAAACTCAATTTTGTACTCACCAATCTGCACCGAGTTTGAAAGGGTATTGAAGTGGAGGAGGGGCAAAAGTGGAGTCAACGACAAGTTTTCCTCCAACTTGATGAATCTGTGAAATCAAGTCAGCCTAAGGAGATTTCGACGAATTCTTTACGTGGGCCTGACTTTATCAGCGTAGTATTGGATATCCCTATGAATTAAAAGTAAGTATGAAAAGAGCGTCAACAATACATATACCTATACTACCTTGATTCTCCTGTAGGATTCACTGGGGTCTCTACCCAGCACAAATCTCCCGGCTGGAATTTTTCATCAAAGTCGATAACTTCCACATTTGCATCGCGACATTTCTTATAAACTTCAATCGTATTATGACAGCCCCAGTATCCCCCCCGAATCGCAATGCGTTTGGGCTTGTAGAAGACGAGAGCCTGAAGCCAAATAAGCTTGCCATGGTCAAGTTGATCGAAAGAAGATTTATTTACCGCAAAACATGCGGCCAACCCCGAAGCATATGTGACCGCATAGCCGTCCTAGACAAGGTAATTTAAGCAACTATTGCGAAAAACAAGAGGACCGCGGACTGACCAAAACTTTACCAAGAATGTGTTCAACGCTTGTTGAAGTTTCCTGTGTGTAACGAGAATATACATGCCTAGAAGGGTTTCGCATATTCACATCTTCGAGGGAGAGCATTTTGGGGTCAGCGCGAAAGGCTAAATAATAACATGCCCGGTGAGCCACGTATTGCGAGGTGAATGGAATAGGAACATACTCGTTGAAACGGATATGGATGGCGCAACTGGAATTCGCTCCCTGTTAACGGATGCGTCTCCATGAAGGAGATCTGTAGACTTAATTTTGGGAGACATGATGAAAGTGTAGGAGAAACACAAAGTCCGATCACGCGATCCTCACTCGAGTCATACCGTTATGATAATAATAATACAATTACTAGTACTAATAGCTACAGAATTGAAAAACCACACCTAGCTTAAGAACTAAAATTTGTGTCCAAGAGTCCTGATTCCTTCATGAACGACCTCCACTGCTGGTCGATACCTGAGTCCGTCATCAAATCCATACTGAAAAGTCCGCCAGCCGAAATTCCCATCGGCTCTCCAGTGAACGCCTCCATGTTTTCCATGGTCGGAAACAAGGTAGAAAATCCTTGTTCATCCAATTGTTGAGGAGAAGCAGCCGGTGGGGCTATGTAGAGATTTTGCATATCGGTATTCGTCGAATGGAAGAAGCCTGCGGTAAGAGGATCGTTGTAGATCTGTTCCGTGGGTAGTTCCGTATGTGGATGCTGCGACAGCGGTAGCGCAGAAATGTATTCCACGAGAGATGGGTGCACATCTGGAAGGGGTGATTCCGTGGTATCGCTTGTGGGAGATTCAGCACTTGACGGGGTAAATGGGGAACTTCGAGATGACTCTGTACGACTCTTTTCTCGGTTGCGGGTATGTAAGAGCAGTCTGCTGAAGAAAACCCGTGTTTGCCCGCCGAAAAGTGCTAGTTCGTCATCTCCATAGTGGCCAACGGATAATGTGGTAGGAATCGGGGTAGCACCGCTTCGATGTTGAGAGAACGCCTGCAACGCTTTATCTCGAAGTTTATTCAAAACCGCCTATATGGTCGTTTAGGAAGATAGATATGTACAGTAGTGGTTAAAACGTACCAGCCCACTGACTGTGCGAGGAGTGTTGTTGGAACATTTTTCGAACAAATCACGAGCAAGACCTAGTTCGACGAACGCATTCGGGGCCATAGTAGAAGATGGTGAACGAGTCACAATTGATCCGACGATGATCTAAGATATTTTACTACCTTCACTTGTACACAGATTGAAGAACTTACTGCGGCGGAAAACACTAACGATAACGATGATGAGTCACGATTGAACACCACAAAAAAGAGTAACACACCATGGCCGGCCACTCCCCACCAGCGTCGCACCAACTCTGGAAATCTGTCATAATGATTCAACGATGATTTGATGATTCCCGATGCACATCTATAGGCTGCGAGGAACGAGGGAGCATATGGACTTCTCAAAGGATTCACTGGATGATCGAGCATCGCCTAGAATCGAGTAAATACGGATGCATAGCGTAGGCAAAATTAACACTTTCCTGTGCGAAGTATGACCGATGAAGAAATAGGAGCGCTACAGTCTATATTCAGTAAAAGGTCCACGCCGAATAAAATGAGGACTCACTTATCGCACGATATTGTCCCATCATGCAGCGTCGCATGTATGCGAAGGGCGTACAGTGTTCATCCTCTGGGCTCATAAAAACATTGAGATGGGGAGGTAGCACCTTTTCCCTTATTCTACGATCTAGATCAAGGATAGTTTCATAGCTGGGTTGCTCGGCAGTCACAGTTAGTTCAAGCACTTGAGATAAAATATCCCTGCAGAACTCGTATTTCCATTGGAGGTCTGCGTTTGACTGAGATGAAGTTTACAGAAATGAGAGCACACCGGACCTACATCCTATTTGTGGTTTGCCTTCATCGTCTACCATTGGTTCGTTCTCAATTGGGAATTCACAGTCAACATAAGACGGTCGTATCGATGGAGGGCGACCTATTGCAAGACTCTACTTTATAATCAGCTAACTGACGCCACATCTAGGATACAAGACGTACATGAAATTGTTCTGTACAAAACAGCTCCCAAAAGAGACATCTTCGTCGTTCAACAGTCTTGGCATCAATATTCCAGCGAGAACCATCACGATCTAGAAAGCTGAAATTAGAATGCCAGAGAGATTTTGTACCAAAACTCGCGCTGACGGAGACCGATCTGAAGCCAAGAGATTGAGCGACGTGGGCGACAGAAAGACGAGGAATCCTTACGCTTTGACCAAGTTTTGATCCCAGTGATAAGACGCTCCACTGCACGACTTTGAGTTTCAAACAAAGAGAGAGAACAAGAAACTGACAGCACTATCCAGCGTGTATCTTTGGCCAGCGGAAATTTGGTAATGAGCTAACAAGGCCACTGTTTGCACCGTATAGGCTTCCGGGGAGTCAAAAACAGAGCGCAAAGATATTGCAGCGCGACACAATAGGGCAAATTTTTCAGCTTCAGGGTCGGCTAGAATCCAAGTTTAGCAGGGCATCGGTGAATGTAAAAATCAACATACATGGTTTCAAAGTGAGATCTACAAGGGCACCCAAGGCAAAGATAATGTATAAAACTGTCCAAACGATATTGCTTAGTCTAAAAGTATGAACAGAAAAGGTAAACCAATAGAGACCTGCTAAACAGTGTGGAGAGATTGTATGAGATTCGCTGTTATCAGAAGAAGCTCGTTCCTTTTGCGATCGATATATGGGTGTAAGTATATCATTGATGAGCTCATCACGTCGGATAGGCTGGAATTGCCACGAAGCATGTTCCAAGTATGTTTCACAGAGAGACCAAGCTCGAGGTTGTTCGGGAAGGTAAGAAAACAAGATATCCATAGTCGTTTCGCTATTTGTTTCTGACGACATTGGGAAAATATCGGATAGCCGCAAAATATCCGGAGAGATTGTGAATGGAGGGTCCTTATCAGGGATGAAAGTAGGCTCTAGCCCCATCTCTGCACCTGCCTGGTAGTTGAATGAATTTGGCGGGTACCCATGAGAACAACGGAGAATTCTTACCAAGAGTAACGTCTTAATTTGTGATAAGAACAATGATAGACGGCTGATACTTGAGCGCTCACCTCCGATCCCGCTGAACGGCCGAAATATTTTGACTGCCCAGTGTCGAAAACAGTCAAAGTCCCAAACGCATCTATGGAATTCGTAGATGGATCACGAGAGCGGGTGGTCCGAGGCACTGTCCCGTTTTCGGGCCCGAATTTGATAGACAATAGTTCGTCTCGAAGCAGAGGATGCGCTTCGTTTGATACTCCAGATTGTGATATTGCGAGTGCATCCTCCAGTGACCGAATTCTCTGACCCATTTCTGCGATCTTTGTATGCAATTGCGATGTATCAGCGAGCACAAAGCTGATTGAGAAGATGAGAGGGGAGGTAAAACAGTTCGGAATTCATACTAACCGAGTTCCCTGGCCTGCGGCCATTTTTCCGTTTGGACAGATACTATGTACTCCTCGTCTGACACAACTGCTACAAGGAAGCTTCTTGTCACATTTGAGCTTTAATCTAGTATTCTTCAGTCATCTTCAAGAAAATAAGAGAAGTCATTTACCGCCGACATTCTGCACAGGACACCTAGCAAGTACTGTCAGCATGGGAGTAAATGGTGTCTGTATCACGAACCTCTCCTCTGGCGCGTCTCACTTCTATGTCATCTTCACTGGGCTGTTTTCTGGCCGCTCTTCTGACCTGGGAGGAGTCAGTGGGATTTAATACAGTGGCTAGATTGTTCTGACCTGAGGATTATGTGAAGAATCTACGGGCATGAGACGGAGGTACTAGTGACAGGTGTGAGTTGGTCGGTGATGATTTTCGACATATCGGCAGCTCGACCCGATTTTCGATCAGCCACGTGGAGTCGTACCTTGTTATTTATAGCGCGTCTGCGATTCTGCTTGCCCATCGAAGCTAGGCTTAAACCACAACGTTGACGATCCCTCAAATTTTTTCAAGTGCAACGCGTCCAAACACTTTCTATTTCCTATTATTCTCGATCCTCAATGCCTCGCTCAATCGCCTTTCTCATAACGTCTCTCTTTCTCATCGTTTGTGTCTTTACTGACGCCATGGCTTCGGTGCTACGTCTTCCCCCCAACTCGCCTAGGGAAATAACTTCCAAGAACTTCGGAAGAGCTCACTCGCTCGGTCCTGCATACAACTTTGATCGTCGCGATGGTTGGACTACTCTCAACGCATCTTCTATTCGTGTGCTTCAAGGGAACTCTTCTGCTCTAGAGTCGCGATCCAAAAAGCCTAGCAACCTCGGGAACAAGAAGAATAGCGGCAAAAGCGAGAATGCAGTAGATACAGGCGGTCTTGCTGGAAAACTCAAAGCTATCAGCAAAGTCATCAGCGAAGTCATGATCACATGGTACTCATTTGCTCTTTCTTTCTTTTGCTGGTTCACCTTTACTTCGACTGACCATTCGTAAAGGTATAGTGGTCACGATCTTTTGAATCCCAGCTGCTGGGCGAGTAACGTGTGGGCTCCGACTGTGAGCAAGCTTCGGAGCATCTATCCAGCATGTCTAATCGTTTCTAGGATGATTCTTTCGTCTGCGCTTTGACTCTATCGGGCTGGTCCACCAAACCGAAATGCTTTGACTTTCTTGAACGTAAGTTGCTTTGGTAGATTCAACTGAGTACGACTAACATATATATAGTTTGCAACGGACCCCAACGGTGCATCTGTGTCAGAGTCGTTGACTCATGTCAAGGATGCGCCGCCGGCTCCAAGCATGTCGACCTCACCAAGGCTGCTTTCTCGAGTTTAGCTCCCTTAACTGAAGGCCTTTTGGACAAAATATCAATGAGGATCACCAATGCTCCAGAACCGTCGCAATGGTGCGTTAGTCCAAACCTTTGACTTTGGTACAATCTTATATCTAAGGTGATAGGAACGAGGCTCTGTGGGGACCCAAATCTTGAAGATTTTCCTCGTTTCCACTTTTTACCATTATACCTGAGTAGTTTTGTCTAGTATTATATTTGTATCCACGCGTCATCAGCACTATCACTGTATACCACTTGTAGCACTACTATCTCTACTTACGATCATGACACGAGATTGACTCTCTTCCTTTTTTTCCCTTCTGAAATCCGAGAGCGTACTTTCTCTGCGCTTATTTCATCCTCGAAGAAGAGCGCGACACGGTCAGCTTGATCGCGACGACGCAAATACTGTAATGCGGCAAGATTGTACCCAATGACTTCCTTCTGGCGCTGAAGGGCTGCCCGTAAATGTCTGCGCAACGGGATGAGCGACGTCCTCATAATACGATTCGCAACAATTTGGTGATGATGCGTTTTGAGGAGGAAGAAGATGATACGAGACACTAAAATGATGTTCCGGTTCTGATGAAAGTTTAGCTATCAGAGAGGTGCGAGAGCCGCCATGACATACCTTTTGCGCCCATATATTGAGATATTCCATCAAGGAGATGACTTTTCCAAAGGGTAGCGCTAGAAGTGCATCATGCAGAGCCGTGCTTTGCACCTTTTCAACGACTTTGAGTACATACGCCTCGGGTTCCAAGTCATATGCTGCAAGAACCGGATTCCGAGGAGGAGGTTGTAGTCGCATGGCATCATCTTCAGATAAACGAGACATGGCGTCTTCGTATTCACGGAATGTAGTCCGTTCTCCGTCAGCAAGATCAAGTGCTTCCATGATCCGCTCGCCGGCCATAAGAGTCTCCGTAGTTTGTTTGCTAACTCCAGTGGCTTCAGCAGCGGTAGAAAACTTGGGGTCTCCTTCTCCGGCCCCGCTGCTAATTTCTAGGTCACGACGATTGAGGGCATCAACGGTACCGCTTTCATACAACTCCTCAAGTTCTTTTTCCCGTTCTTCTTCGAGGAACAACTAGATGATTTTATATTAGCGTATGCGTAATAATCAACACAGAATGACTAACTGGGTCGTCTAATTTCTCCCAAACACGAATTGACTTGTCGTGAGAGCCAGTCACAACGAATTTACCGTGATGACTGAGAGCGAGAGCCCACACCTCACCATGGTGACCTTCTAAACGTTGAATGTGCTCGAACTATGGGTGTATCATATCAGTCAGACCGTAACGAAAAAAAACGAGTTGTGATCCATACTTTGTCACCGTCCCAATATTTGAGCATTTTATCCTTTCCGACCGTCCAAAAGTAATGACTATCGTTCTCAAACAATACTTGCATGACACTCTCTTCATGAGCAAATATTGACTTGTGACAATCACCAAAATCGAGACCCCAAATTTTGACGTTCTTGTCCGCTGAACAAGTGACTATCAATTTGGAGTCTGATGAGATGTCCATGCCGAGGACAGGAAGCTGTAGCCGACAGTTGAGAAAAAGAACTTTAATGAAACCAAGGGACGTACTTTATGGCCGTATAGGGAAAGAAAGAATTTAAGAGTATCCTGATAGAAGACCTTTACTGTAGAGTCGAGAAGAGCAACTGCCAGGAATTTGCCGTCTGGACTATATCTCACAGAGAGAACATCGTCTGTCATTTTAAGTGTTCGCAGGTGAACGAGCGTGAGCAGTTTCCCACTTTGAACCTGGAAAAAAAAGTCAGCTTGGAGCGTCAAGTAAAAACAAGAGACGGACACTGTCTTCTCCTGAGTCTTTTTGTTCAAATTCCCAGAATTTGACATCCTTGTCTGCACTCCCAGTAACCAAGGCTTTGCCATCTGCGCGAACATGTAGTGACCAGAGGGTTGCAGTATGTGCTTTGATTGTCTCTATCAAAGAAGACGATGCTACATCATACACCAGAAGTTGGCCGGTTTTGGTGCCAACGAGAATCTAAAGGAAAGATAATCAATGATAGGTTTTCAATAAATGCACGGTGAATACCTACATGTCTGTCCCCAGGAAGGAACGTGCTACATATTGCGAGGCTGCAATCCATGGTACGAATACAGGCAGTTGTTTTTCATATTCCATATTTTGAGGGAATCTGGGCAAAGCATTGGGCATAACGCAACACGAATATCGGACAAGACTCACCATTAGAAGCAGATGCTAAGAGTTGGTCGTCGGAGCTGAGGCAAAGAGTGCGCACGTCGCTTCGATGGCCCGGTAGATCAACACTATACATGCGAGTGGCCTCAAGTGGGTCTTTAGCTTTGGATGGAAGCGGGACGGTATAAACTTCCAGGCAGTTGGAAGATAAAGCTGTCAGGATCTGGTCACAGAGCATCAAGCCAAGTGGTACCAGAATGTTCACTCCTGACTCACCTGTAGGCCATCCTGTGCGCCTGTTCCAAAGTCGAAGGACCTGATTTTCTTGCTAGCGCGGACAATTACATGGGGAGTAAACAAAGCGACAAGGCTAGTTTCATCGGCCTCCTCAGGTTCTTCTTCATCATCATTTTTCACATCAGCAGGCTGTTGTTTATCCCTCTTCTCTTTAGCTCTTTTCTTTCGCCGCAGCTGTTTTTTCCGGACTTCTTCCGCAGTGCGGATTCTGAAGATTTCGACGGATCGGTCGTGAGATTGTACGGCTAGAAATGATTGGGTAGGGTGGAAAGATATTTGGGATACACGATGTTTGGAAGAAAGAGGGAGCGCGGCTATAGGATTTATGATTTTGTTGATCTGGAGTAATTGTTAGTAGCGAAACATGAAAAACAGAACTAGTACAAACCTCGCCAGAGTCTGACTCGGTTAATCCTTGGGAAGCTATTTCGGTATTTAAGCTCCAAGCCTTGACTTCACCTTCTCCACTTCCAGTGAAAATGAGATTTCTCTCGGTATTTACGTCCATTGCCCATATGTCGGAACGATGAGCGACAATAGTTTGTATGCAATGTTGAGTGGAGAGATCCAAAGCTTCATAAATGTGTCTTTGGAAGTTGTTAAGAGCAGTACGGAATCAAGGGCATTAGATGTGGAGGGCGCATCGTTTGTTGCAGAAATGAATTTTATGGAGGTTATTTGATCCCGGTGGCCTCGAAGTCTGAAGAGTGTTAAATACATCAGGAGATGTTGTCACTACGCCCGCACCTATAGAGCCCTGCTTCGGCTACAACGTCCAAACGATGAGATCAGTGTCTTGCGATCCAGATGCTAGACGAGTTCCTTGTTCGTCGAAAGCCAGTGCTGTTACAGTCTTTTTGTGGCCATTAAAAGTTGCAATTACTGATCCATTTGAAGCACTCCAAAGGCGAATTGAACCATCAGCATAACCTACTGCAAACTGGTCTTTTTGTGGGGAACGAAGAATGCAACTGACTTCGGCTCTGTGACCAGTTTCATGCCACATCGCGAGCTATTGGAGTATATTAGTCTATCATAAACTTCAGACAGAAAATAGCGTACCATCTGGCCTTTTTTCACGTCCCATACTAGAATATCTTCAAGAGCTGGTACATAGGCCAATTTGCCATCGTATACAGAGTTGGACGACGAGCTGCAAACGAGACCAAATGCCTATATCCTTTGTCAGTAGTTTCGAGATACTTTGGATATTCTAGGTCTACCTGAGTTGGCCCGTGGCGCAGATAACTCTGAACCATGAATCGAAGAACGAAGAAGCGCCTGAAAAAAAGTAACGGATCAGGAACACGGATCACCGCGCAGGAGTTTCCGTTCTTACTGGGTTGAGTTTGTATCCTCAAAGCTCTGCTGCCCTAGAAGTTTTTGTCTATTGTAGGTACCGTAGTAGTGGCCGTCGGGAAGTGGGTAAGGTTATACGTATACTGACTTGAACGTTTCGGAGGGAGGATCGATGCAGAATTCATCGGATACAATCAGTCACGCCTCTGTAGGTATCAAATTGAGTCTGACTACAAACGTATAAAAACACTGACAGGACCTCTTACTATCAACATGATGATTTCCTCTTCCGTACCAGAAGCAGCGGCCAGACTTTTGAAATTTGTGAATAACTCCCCTACACCATTCCATGCAGTTCACAATGCTGTTCAACGCCTCGAGATAGCAGGCTTTAGCAGAGTAAGTTTTCAAAATTATCACTGAATTGACCATAGCTCATTCACGAAAAACAGCTGAAGGAATCCGACAGCTGGGATAAAGCAATCAAGCCAGGCGGAAAGTACTTTTTTACTCGAAATCAGAGTACCATCGTCGCATTCTCGACACCTCAGAATTGGAGTAAGTGCAAACGATGCATACGTTTCGAGCCTTGCTAACGTTCTTCAGAACAAGGAACTGGACTGAGGTGTGCTTTTTCGAAAGCCAGCATTCAGAGATTCTGACGCAATATCGAATACAGCATAGTCGGAACTCATATCGATTCCCCTAACCTTCGCCTGCGACCTGTCTCTAAACGAATCAAAGCAGGTTATCTGCAAGTGAGTGCATCATTTTGCTATATCGACGTCCCTTTTCATGTACCTAGGTCGGAATTGAAACCTATGGTGGAGGAATATGGCATTCATGGCTCGATCGCGATCTTTCCATAGCCGGAAGGGTTGTAACAGCCAAATCCGGTGAATTCAAGTCTCGTTTGGTAAAGATCGATAGACCCATTCTGCGTATTCCCAGCCTTGCAATTCACTGTAAGTTATAATCAAACTTTCAAGTCGGATAACGCTAAACCGTTGATTGTAGTGGACCGAAATGTGAACAAAGAGCTGAAGTTCAATCAAGAAACCGAATTTGTGCCAATCCTAGGCCTTATTTCAGAACAGCTCAATGCTAAATCCGAGCCATCTGAGTCAAACAGTCAAGACACTAAAGCTACGAATATTGCAGACAATCATCATTCTGTTCTACTATCTCTCCTTGCTTCTGAACTATCTGTTGCGCCCGATGAGATTCACGACTTTGAACTGTGAGCACCATATCCTCGATAACCAGAACGTCTTGATGAATATCATTCTAGGCATCTCTATGATACTCAGCCTTCTCAACTTGGTGGCATCGCCAATGAATTCATCTTCAGTCCTCGTATGGACAATCAACTCTCTTCGTGAGTTCTTGTATATCATAGTTACCTCATAGAGCTCACCTCACTGTAACCAGATTCTGTGCACTCGACGCGCTTGTTGGAAGTATTTCAACCAATTCACTGCTCGAAGGGAACGTCAACTGCATTGCTCTCTTTAATCATGAAGAGATCGGTAGTGTTTCTAGCACGGGAGCTGAGTCCAACCTGATCCCTTCTTTATTGAGCCGACTTTCTCCCACTCCAGATCTTTTGGCTCAGAGCATCCACAAATCGTTCATAGTCTCATGTGACGTGGGCCATGCAATCCACCCTAATTACATGTCCAAGCATGAAGACAACCACCAGCCCAAGATCAATGGTGGCGTGGTGATCAAAACCAATGCTTCACAGCGATATTCGACTGATTCTGTCAGCTCCTTCCTTGTTAAGCAGCTCATTGAAAGGAAGGGAGGGAGGGTTCAGGAGTTTGAGACTCGTAATGACGTGTATGTTTTTCGTTGTTCCTTCTTTTTAGTACTAAAATGCTGCACAGTCCCTGTGGTTCGACAGTTGGTCCTCATTTGTCCACTATAGGCTTACGGGTAGTCGATGTTGGCTGTGCTATACTCTCGATGCATTCCATCCGAGAGACTGCTGGAACGAGGTAGGGTCTACAACATCCGTCTGTTTTCTGATAATGCACTGACTACTTTTACCAGGGACGTGCAAAATTGCATCGATTTCTTCGAGTCCGTTTTTGAAGGCTTCGCACAGCTAGACGCTAAGCTTATTGCAGAATAAACAGTCATGCTACTATCTGTGTACTAGTGTCTCAACGGTTGATTTTTTTGGCTGGTGGCTGGCGCGAATTCCGAGGGGCAGAATAACTCCCTGAACCTGATAACATGTTCCTTTTCTTCGCCGTTCTTGAGTAGTGTGCAAGCACCCATTCGCGTTCTGCTTCTGTTTGCTCGAGTGTCCCTTGACGTATTTCATACGCTGGAAGATATGTAAACAGCGAATACCTACACAACCAATAGGCACGTACGTTTCATTTCAAATCGAGGACCGACTTCTGCTAGCTGCACTTGCCGTGGTATTTTGACAAAGACATGATGCCTGGATAAATAAGTAGACTGTAATAAGTAGGCTATAAGGTCACAACAAAAGGTTGCCTCACCGAAAGGAGATGAAATCGTCCTCGTTTGAAAAAGTCATGACTCTTTTGCTGTCTTCTTTGGGTACGGGGAAAAGGTATTTCAGTACATCCTGAATTCGCTCGCCAAGTTTGGATGAAAAGTTTTCGAAGATGAGATGTGGATACTGCTCCGACACGGTTGATTCTTTGTATGTTGCGATATCATGTCGCAAAGCGACGTTATTCAGGGTAAAAAAGACGGTTGGGCCATGAGGAAAGTGAGAGACGATCATGGCATCTGAGACGCAAAGGTTCCATTAAAAAAATGAGGGCAACAAAAGGAATATGTACCTGGAGTTCCTCGGTGCTCGTGTAGTACTATCAGGTCTGTGACATCGTTTGCACGACAAGCTTCGGCAAGTTCTTTTACAACATAATTTCCTCGATTTATTCGATGTGCGTTGGGGAATACTAGTCTGACTTCCTGCGGATAGTATAAGCTTGAAAAAAGGCGGGAGAATTTGCTTGACGTACTTTTGCAAATTGAAGAAGTTTTGAGGAAGGGTCTCTAGACGTAGTGATTACGATTTTTGGATCTTGTATTCCAGCACGAGAGTATTCATTATCAATGTGCGTTGTTGGATCTTGCAAGGATTCATCTCAATGACATATACAAGCAAAAAGACAGAAGTATCTGACCTACTTGCGCATCATCAAAGGCCAGCTCCTTTCCCAATGTCCTTGCATCTTTTTTTAGTTCTGTCGGTAATGATTTTCCAGTCGCCAAAACATCCTTGAGTTGCTGTTTGCGTTCGTAAGTCTGTCGTTCCTGGGCTTCGAGGGATTTTGCATAGACATATTGTCTACGTTCTCTAGTTTGGCGACGTAACTGGATTCATGAACTTCAACCTCGCGAAATGAGTTTGGATAATGAGCGTACCATTTCAAGAAAGATATTTCAAGCGCCTTATTTCAATTTGATTCCGGATCGAGCATTACACGTGATTTGATAAATCTTATCTCTATTAGCAGTCAATTTAGGTGCTTACCTTTTGTATCATTCGGCTTAGTCTCTCTCTCTGTGTATCCCCTTCCGCACGAGTTAAAACTCTTCAGTTGAACGTTGTCTATCTTACCGGCGGCCTTTGCATCTGACCGTGATGTGCATGTTGCTCCAGCTGCCAGATGACATCCTATTTAACATCATCGAGCTCTTGAAGCCTTCAGACCTGTTTCACATTCGTAAGGTATGTATACTCACGATAGTTTGGACCCAATCATTCAATCAGTTCCTGTAGACCTGTAAACAGCTTCAAGCTTTCGTAGCAACTCGTCCAGTCTGGACTAACGCTTATAGGACCTCCAATTACTTCCTACCACCGGGGCCCTCCTCTGATCAAACCGTACGGAATCTTGAACACATTCTTGTGCATGCCCAGAGACTAGAAGCCGCATGGACAAAACCCATGCTTCTATCCAACGCAGATTCCTGGAATATCAGCGAACCAAAGTTACCAAACATTTGCTTTTTGGAAATCTATCGCAAATATCTTATCATTGGACTCGAAAAGGCCCTGATCCTGTACGACCTTCAGACCAAGTCTGTTGTATTCAGTTATACCGAGCCATCCTCGAGGTTGTTCTGGTTATCTCATCGGAATAATACACCAGTGCATGAGGATGCGGATCTTTTCGTTCCATTTGGAGTAATGAAGAAGTCTGCTCTGTGAGTAGTTACCGTTGTTCATTCGCTGGGCGCTCTAAATGTGAAATTTCAAGTGTCATATGTAGAATAAAGTCCTCTGGTGCTGCAAACATCATCGAAATCAAAGACGTACAAATGTCACTCATCACAGTTTGTCATGAGTTTTGCACTTTGCGACAAAATGAAGGCACACATTCGCTGCAAGTACTACATATTCCATCTGAAAAAATCTATCCCATCCGTTCCAACCAACTAGTGGGTGACCACAACGTCATTTCAATATTGTATCCTCATACCTTCCTTTCAGAATCTTAAAGTGACTAATGCTAATGTGATATTTTTACCCAACTATGTTCTTTTGGTTTACAGCATGTACCACAGGGAGAACGGATTCGAAAATGACTTCGAGTTCTTTCCGCTTCCTGATCCTATTGCGGTGGCGACAGGTGTTCCGCTGTACCCTTCGCATTCTGGACACTTCAAATGGGGTTCACTGAGCTAACATTTGTTTCCTGTGATGAATTGAACCATCGTGCTAGGTCGATCTGGTTTGTTGGGCTTTTCCATGATCAAGGAGCCCAACCACTGCGTGTTACGCTTCGAGATAACGGAACCATATCCTTCCATCCCCCTAATACCCAACCTTGTGCTAGTCCATTGCATTCACCCTATCACTTACTGCTCTCGACTACTGGCTCAAGAGCCAGAGCTATATCCAGAACTGCGGTAGACCCGTCAGCTTTCATCATCTACGATATCGGCTTCGATCTTGAAAGAAATCTTATCGTTAATGCCAGGTTTTAGACAAAACATTTCCTTGCATTGTGTACGCTTTTGATGCATTTCGGGGACTGTTGTGTTTTGAAAAGGACTCCAATGAAGTTTACGTCCTGGATTTTACTGGGGTACTAGAAGACGCGGAGTAGAGTGTACCCTCATCAAGTAAGATCATAAGTATAATACTAGAAACTCAGAGCTTGATTAGAATATGTACGAGTGGCATAACAGGTGTATTGAGTACTTAAAGCTGCGAAAGCGAATCTGTATATCTCTGTTACATGATTGGGACGACTGTAGTAAGTACGGATGTCGCTAGTGCTCAAAAATAAATTTCACCCTATCATCATGCAAGAGCTTTCCTAGAATCCTAGTTACTACCCTTTGTTACTACCCTTTGTGCTCTGTTTGTCAAGTCGAAAGACAAGCTCTGAACAAACAGAGTACGCTGTCGACAAATAAAGGAACGGCATTACAGGTTGTCGGAACGGCCTCTAAATTGATCAGGGCACCAGGAAATGAGCAGGATGTTGAGATATCAGCTACGAAACACCAGTAATTCAGCTATTTATTACGACTGCACACAGCCGGGTGGTGGGGTAATCAGAAACTTTTCTTCAAGGGTAATATGTTCTGTGAGATATACACAATTTTCCGAGTCTCAGCCAAGCTTGATTTCATTGAATTGTGCTAAGCTGGCCTTGATACGCTGTATCCTCGTGCAAATAAATAAATATCAACCGCATGAATCCCCATACCATCCCGATGGAACAATACACACTAGTCACCATCAACGGTAGAAATTCCATACCAGAAGCGTCAGCTCCTTTCCTTCTCGATAGGATAGGGAACAAAGCGACGAATATCTGTAGAACAAGGAACCCCCCTAGGTATATTTTCTCAATGATGTCCAAGATCACATAGGAAAGAGACTTTGGGAATCTAAATTCGAGAGATTCAATATATTTGAACGCAAGAGCAAAAATGCACCCACTCGTAGACGCGTTTAGATAAAGGCAGATAGATCATCGCAAACCAGACTATCGAGTAAACTACCTCTACAACAGATTCTTTTTATGGATGAGAAGTCTGCAGCTAATTTTCAAAAGGATACGACATTACCTGCAGGAGTGAATAGCAGTGGAAACAGAGAGAAAACTCCGGCGACGGTAGCTATAACGAACGTACGAAAGTACGCATGGCGCTCAGCAGCCAGTAAACTGGGTATTTCAATAAGCATACAAGAAAAGACTTGAGGCACCATCTCTAACCTGAGGGGAACAAGTATTAACAAAACCGCCTTCTCATGCACATGCCAGCCAAAGAGGTATGAAGAATAACCACAAAGAGTTAATGCAGTAACGAAAGACTTGTAGGTTGGGTGGAACCAGAGCTTGATGAGAATAATCTAGGACAGTTTCAGTAAGGTCCGCCGACAACAGAGGGATCCGGTACTGACTGATTGAAGGGCGATTGTGATAGTGAAGGTATGTATAGGCTTGACGTTTGGAAGCACTGCAAATACAGTATCTCCGACGAGTCCCCTTGAAGTTGAGGCAACTCCAGCGAGATTGACAGGAATATGCTTCCCAGTACTTTTCACATCTAAAAGTAAAAATCAAATTATAGCAAGAGATGATTCTTGGAGGAACGAACATTTGAGAAGGATACGATCGGCAGCAGTAACCAAAGCCCATGCATTTGGTGCCCAGTAGGCGTGATTAAGCCCTCGGGTGAACGGAAATAAGCGCGAGAGTAGTTGTTGGATCTGGCCTGTAAGAGCAAACGGTGCAAGGGAAACACCGAATACTACTATTACGGCGTTGGCCAACGCAAGAAAGTTCTTGATCTCAACTTGTCCAGACGGTGACAAGCAGAACGAACGGAGAAGATAAATAAAGTATGCAGGCTGTGTAGCCAAGTCAGAATTGTTCGTCAAGGAGAATCATTATTCGTACTGACAGCGAGATACATGTAGATGTGTTTGAAATTGAGTAATACAGCGAACAGAATTCCGCTCATTAGTTTCTTGCCCTAAAGTGCCCATGAGTCGAGAGAGCACCATTGAAAAGTAAAGATAATGACATTACGAGCCATGAGGATGGACCAGAGCAGGATGCCGAACATAAACCCGTTGTACTGAAAGTGTATGTGATCGATAATGAGAAAGCCCGGATGCAGGAAGAGGGAGGCTGAGATGATACGTTGAGTTGGCGGATCCACTGCGCTTCGTATGAATCTATAGGCTATCCAGAATAGAGTTGACTAGACGAGAAATGTTGCGTACTTGAGAAGTGCAGCTCCCAGAACGAGTTCCGTTATAATGACCGTCGAACGCTGGTAAACGATGACAGACCAAGAGTCATAGTTCAAGTTGTTCAGGTCCACGATTCTTGCGTCAATGGCAGCAGCCGGTATGGACAGAATCTTTTCGAAATACGCAAAGAAGGGGGGATAGTCGAGCGCTATGAGTTGTAGAGTTCCAGATCCATTGAGCGAAAACAAGGATGAGGTACATACTCCATTGTGAGGTTGCCTTTAAAATTAATCAGAATTACAATGTAGGTGAATTTGTGCATGTAACGCACGTCGTAATACCACTGCGAGATGGGAAGGGAATGGGTTATCGCAAGCCAGTTTCTATGAACTTCAAAATCTGTAGAGCGACTAACAGATTGAGACCACGTTTTTCATGTATAGTACTTCAACTTGAATACTCACTAGGCTGGAAACAGCAGCACCTTTATTACTGTGGAAAGTATTAGATATCCCATGCAGACGGGTCCAGCATGTCCATCGAGATTCGCTAGCGTCAGCTTCTGACATGGTACGCGACAAAAAGAGTGACACAGAGCAATAGAGAAGCGCTGAACGCGTCGTTGAGCGCCAATTTGACACGTTCAGCACATTGACCACCTCCACCATGAGTGATCAAGCAGCAGTTGGAAAGCTCAACACAAACGTAGCCTCAAGGTCTGTAAACTCGCTACAGTCATTAATCCCACCCTAATATTATCATCTACAGTGGAACTCTATTCAAGCTAGTCGCTTTCAGCCTGTCTTTAGGCATCGTGCCTCTCGCTTCATACTATGCGAGCTTACATTTCGTCTGGGATGGTACCGTTACTGTGTTGCATCGTACCGAACTTGTTCATAATTCTCGTTATCCAGGAAATTCAACCTTTGCGGCGATTACTGCCGTTTTCGCAGCAAATTTAGTCCTCGTCATCTATATCGTTCTCTCTATCCTCGACGACCGGCAAACCCAGCAGTCTTCGCCTCGTTTATCTCCACCGGAATCCAAAAAGGAACGCTAACATTCCGCTCCGTTATTATCTATAGGTAATCCATTTCGCCTTTCGGAGGATCCTTGTCCATAATGTACATTTTAGATATGTGTAATGATAAAAATAATACATAGTTAGCAACTTTCGTCCAAAGCATGCCGGCAGTCCTTGAACAGTAGGTGTAGGAGATAAAGAATAAAAAACCAATTAAACCGCAATCCCCCATTCGACCTCAGACGAGCAGTTACTCGGGTGCCTGTTAATTGGCTGTAGATGTGGAGCTGTAAGAAAGAAAATACGTCAAACAGGATTAGGAAAAGACTTGCCACAACAGAGGTTTCGAGTCTCGAATTAGAGGAGAAGAGATTATTACGATTGTGACGGCGGGAAGAGTTTGAACTAGACAGAGCCATAGTGTCGCTCGAAGTAGACCTGTGCGCTATTGGGAGCATGAAAGGTTTGGCGGGTGGCGGAGTAGATACAGAATGCGCAATGCGCTGAGGAAGCAAACTTGTAGAATGTGGACTGTAGTTCTCCATTGAAGATAGAGTAGCAAGTCGTACTGGGGAGCCATATATCAATGGTGTGGATGATGATTTTTTCAGAATCGATGATGGGCATGAAGTTTGACGGAATGTGGGGGTAGTTGGGGTGGCTAGCGGTGTGGAGTCCAAAGAGCTGATGGTAGGAGAGGGCGGCAAAGGAGCAATGGTTGCACTGGGTCGTAGCACTAAAGGTTTGGGAACTCTCTTCCGGATTATGAGAGGGGGAGGCGCAGGGAATAATAATAAAGAGTCAAAGTCAGCTATTAGAGCCAGAGAATCATCGGACGCGATGGATGAGCGTGGACTTGGAGCGATGTTAGCCACAGATTTGGAAGTATGCAGTGTGGGCCGGGGTTTAGAAGACCCCCTCCCACGCGGACTAATGTAAGAATCTATCCCAGCTGAACCTGGGCGTATCTGCGGTAGCTTGGGTGTGGAATACATGGATAGTGACGAGGAGTCCTCATTCACATCGTCCAGGAAGTCTTTCCAAACACCGTCTAGTTCCGGCATACTACGTTTTGCGTTTATTAAATTCCCAACGGGGTTCGAACGTCGGGGGGTTGGTGATTGTCGTGATTCCATCCTAGGAGGCGCACTGGGAGGCGCTGATCCAATTGGAAGTGCGGCTGCAAGGGATAGATTCAAGCTAGGAGGTCGCGCAGGACGACGAGGAGGTGTCCGAGGGAGAGCTGCCGTTTGCTTGGGGCCCACATCCTCCGGTACCGATGAGGTCCCAGGACGTTGTTTAAGGGGAAACAATATCCCTGATCTCGTAGGTGTTATTTGATCTCCGGTGGACTGCTTCGAGCTTCTTTTTCTCCAGCTGCTAGGAGAGAATAGTAGTGTACTTTTCATCTCGAGGGGAATGGAGAAATAAAAGCCTGCATGATCTGTCAGTTCTTATAAAAGGAACAAACTAAAGAGTTGGGAATCACAGAAGATAAATGAATGTTTTCAGATCAAAAAGAATTCATATTGACTGCAGTCTCGCTCGAACATTTGATGACAAGAAAGGAAAACTTTGCTCCTATCTATCGCGGCTTTTGAGCCTCAGTACAGTACTCCTTACTAGTACTTCCCCGCGTAACGAGTTAGTGGTAATCTATGATCGACGATAGATCGGATGTCAATATCTTTCCCCACAAACGGCCCGCCCATTTTTATATTTTCACAACAGACAAAAAAGCAGAAAACACAGGCTTCTTCGAAGCTCCAACGCTCCACTTTCGTTTGGTGTCCGTACGCTTTAGGCTTCTACGTTCCGAGCTTCAAAATTGAACGTTTCCAGAAACTTTCACGTTTAAGCCTTTGGTCAAGGCCATTGACATGTGACTATAATTAGGTTGAACGTTGAGTTCGGACAGTGCATGTCACTGTCCTTCGACAGTCAGTGAGTCAACCTTCATAGTTCGTTCCTTATCCTTCAGGCAGCGAACAACTCCAGGTTCCGTTGCGGACACAAAGATCTACTGTTGTACGAGCACCGAAAAGGATGCAGACTTCCGTTCTACTCACCAACGACTCTTTACAGCTGAAATATGATCTTTGAAGCAAGCTCTATGCCCAATTCCTCCACGCAACACAACAGGTCTTTTCTAGAAAGGGGGTCATTCCACTCGGGAGACAACTGTAAAACTTGCTTCAGCCGCACTGCACCATACGCAACCTAGACACTCACATCAGCTGGTATAACCGACACTCGAGAACCTTTGATGCTTGAAACCAGTTTGATACGCTGCAGTGTATCCTCATCTGGTTCCTGAGGGGCATAGCATTCGAAATCTCGAACTACAAGATTATCAAGCCAAGAGGCACCTGGGGAGGGATAACGGCAGCGTACCTAACTGCTGGTCAGGCTCTCCTCCTATTGAGTGTTCTGGGCGAGTAAAGCAAGAATATCGATTCTCCATCAAAGGCTTTAAACAGTCAGCCAAGGGGTACCATTCATAAGTCTCCTTCACCGAAAGATGAGCGAAGCTCTCGGACGAACGGAGGATCAGGTACTCAACGGGATCACACAGATAACTGGGTTGATATTCCCCCTTGTACCTGTCGTATTGAACGCGTTTAAGCAAGAGCCGTATCTGACAATCGAACACCTGTACCTCATCTTCTGACAGGAGTGGATGTAGTAGCCTATAGATACCCAACAGCGAGTACGGTGAGTCAGACGCAAAGATATCAGAGACATAGGTGTACCTAGATAGAGTGCTCTCAAAGACGAGGCACCCGCGGCATGAAGCTCCTGAGCAAGCGCAGTTTCTCTCAATACGCTCAGCTAACAAAGTTAGAAGTTACAGGTGAAAGAGTTGTTTCGAAATAAACTTTGGTTCACCTTTCCTAGCGAGTGAGATTCGTAGTCTTTGTCATACATGAAATAGACCTATGTCCAGCTGTGATGACGTGTCGAAAGTTATCTAAGAAAACTCACACTGGAAACGCATTGTGGGAGGATATCAATGACCGACACAGCAATAAGTTTTCCATCCAATCGATAGCACCAATGGTAAGATCCATAATTCTTGGGAAGGTGGCTCGGCGGGGAAGATTGATAGGAAATGATCTCGGGCTTGTAGGAGTCATTAACATCAAGTGAATCATTCGAAGTCAAAACTTACTTGAAGGGGGGATGAGACCAAGAATCTTTCAAATCCTGCAGGAGTGCTCGGGTCATGATGGATTTCGCTTTGATACTTCTTGAAGAGCTCATATTTCTCGTCGGTGTAGGAGCAGGGTTCCAGAGTCATCTTTCAGACATAGAAAGTCAATTTAGCTCCACTCTACAGTCGGAATGCAGATGCAGATCTGTCAAGCAAGCATACCTCATATCGATGTACAAAACCTTGATCTACATCTGAGCAAAAGTCGGAAGCATGTACCGAAGCTAACAGGTTGAATTCTGCATTATCTCTTCCTTTTCTTTTATTATCTCTGTAATAACGTGTGTATCAAAATCCAAGTCCAAGTTTAGGATGTCCCACATACCGCTCTTCTTTATCGCCGTATTGAACAAGATTATTCCATCTGATGAATGGGCTGTGAGCTTTCAACTTTGCATAGAAAGAAAAGACTTCATGCCGATTTAATAGTTTCTTATGGTGTTTGGATGGTTTGAAGGAAGTGACATCTAGCCTAGAACCCGACGGTTAATAAAGGCCAAGAATAAAGACAGCAAGACATACTTGATTGTATACTACACAGCGCGATGACAATGAACAGACATTTCATAGAAGCGGATTAAGATTCAAACGTACCGGAGGACAACAAGAAGAGAGAAGATGTGGTTTGTAGCAATATTTCCCTATTCAGTGTTATCAACTGCCAGCGCCAAAACCTTACTCATGCAAGAAATTCAAAGGATACCTGAGCGACGCCATCCTCGGTTAATCATTATCTGGTACACCTGTATCGTTTGTGGGCTTCAGGTATATTCACAGTCAAAAAAGTTCTTACCTCATTGGATATTTGGAACGCGACTAGGCTTGCAGCGTTTCGAAATGAATCCGCTGCGCTTCGTTCGCCGGGCGGAGAGCAATAGCCACATGTTGAGGTATACCGCCCACCCGGAGCACCGATCGAGAGAATCATTGCTGTTATAGAGTCTGAAAACCACTGTTTGGAGGAATCGGAGAAGGCCTTAGGACTACTAGCCAACGCTGGGCGATTACTTGGGATGGTGAACATCATTGGGAACCACAGACCAGGTGAGCACTCACCAGCACCTACTGGCCCTTGGAACGCCGTCACGTCAACTTAGAATGTGCGGCTTAGTGTAGTATGATGGACCCCTCTAGTGGAAATTTCTGTTAAAAAATTCTAGCCGAATATGCTCGAGCTTGGAATTGATATTACATTCTTCTAAGACTTCCGATATGTCACAGCTGATTGAGGAAAAAAAAATCGAAATAGGCGAGAAGTTCAAAGCTTGGTTCAAAGAAGCTTTAGCGCGCAATCGCGTGGCACGTGACATCACTTTAGACTCTATGGAAAACCCCCATGCCGAACGTCAAGCTGTTCTTCTTGAGCGTATTCTGAAGAACACAGTACGTACTTTTTCTCTCTGCTTTCTGAACAACGCTCCTTACCTGCATTCCAGTCGAAATGTACCGAGACTATACTCGAGCTCAATAAATGCATGGAGGTTTGCATTACTGCTTACGCGTTTCTCTCTCAAGGGTCTTGAACTATCACTTTCCTGTAGGAAATCCTCCAAGCAAACGTCTATCTGCAAACTGCAGCCGATCTGTCGATCAAGTACAGAAAGAACGTCCAGTACAATCTTTCTGCTGCGAAAGACCAATCCCAGCAAAAGTCTTGAGGCAGCCGATGTCCGTTTGACTCGAAGACTATAATACATTTACGCTCACAGGCGTTCAAATCCGTGTCATGTGAAGGCTTTGAAGGCTTTGTAGGGAAACGAGCCAATGGCATGTAATAGCAGGGTTTTGTATGCAAGACAGATGTCTACATTACTGGATATAGTGGAAACCAATGCTCCTTTCGGAAATACGTCGACGGCAGATTCGATTTATGATACAGCCGAACTAAGAAGAATACTTATCTGCATGGCGAGGGAAAATGAAACGGAAGTCCAGGTGTAATAGGAAACCTAGCTTTGGCCAGCCTGAATTTGGCAAGATCAGCGAAAGTGTGTTAACAGTACAGATATTGCGACATATGTTCTAATTAATGCAAAACGGGTAAAGACATGGAATAATACAGCATGGATGAGAGATGGAGTGATATAGTAGTCATAAAGAGAAAGAGATCAAGTCCTTGTCAACTCAAGTACTAAGAATAAACCTGTATTGTATGAAGATCATGAGGGTATCGAAACCAAAAAAATGAACGTATACCTACACTGACTATAGGTGTGAAAGAGATAGCTGCAGCATTACGCTAACTCCAACCATCCCACCTCCCATAGCGCCGAAACTCTTGTAGTTTACACTTGCTCGCATTAGATTCACTATCCTTATCTCTCTCCTTCTCTTTCCCTTTACTTCGTTCACTTCTTATTGAAGAGATACTCGAAGACCGTGCATGAGAATCTTTCGTGGATGACGAGGATGGGCCTGGTTTTGGTATAGATAATCGATACCAGCCACCAGCATAAGTCAGCGCTATGAGCTGATATTCCCTAGACCGTGAAGAATCTGAAGAATCTTCCGATGAAACCTCGATCCAGCCTACGACGCACCGTTCCTCGTCTGGGATATCTTCTGTCGCGGACCGGGATGCTGCAGTTGTAGCAGAAAGGGATATATGGGATGATTGGACAGGGATCCGGTACTGGGCGTAGGACCATTCAGATTCAAAGTATTTGGGTAGAGGTAGGTACGGAGCAAGGGGTGAAAAGGTGGATTGTCGGTTTCTCAGGAGAAGAGTATGAGTATGGCATTCGGATAACTATGAGACAGGTTGGCAACTCACGAAGCAGCTGAAAGCAAAGTAAATAGATGAACAGTGCCTTTATCACTCCATACACAAAGTTCCTGCTCGTCTGGCCGAAAAGCCACTCCAAATATATCGGCTTTATCGGTTCCTCTGCGAAACTCTCTTACGAGCTTCCCAGTCAGCGAGTCCCATATTCGTACAAGCGTGCCTCGCGAAGAAGTGGTGGCAAGTAATCGGCCAGATGGTGGCACAGATAACGTAGTAAGCGCAGTCGTATGAGCGGCAATTATAGATACAGGATATTTCTCTGGAGGTGGGGGCGGTTTCTTTGGTATTAACGAGGGAGGAGGATCTTTGAGTGGCGGTGGGGGACAAGGAGGAAGGTGGATTAGCTGGACATGACCCATTTGTCGGCCAGGAATTGCTAGTAGCGTAGCATGTGCTCCGGATGCCAGTACAACTAGGCCTGTGAACAAAGGATAAGAACTACGTTGAAATTTGACAAGATTCACTTACCTCTGGGGTTATCACAAGTATCCCATTCCTGATATCTAGTGATCTGACGCCCAACTTCGAAAACAACAACTCTCCTTCGCAAAGAAACCGCCAGCCAGCCTCGTCTGCAGGCGAATCCACGTACTCGTTCACGGAATTCCAGCTCAGCTACTTCGCAACCCATAACATCGTCCCATAAAATCACTTTGTTCGGAGGATATAGAGGACTTCGACCGCCACCAAGAAGGAACAAAAGAGACGATGTGTGCATGGGCATTACTGCAGCTAGTGTGCCCCCAGACAATTCTGAAACAATATCAGCAAGTCTTGATTTGTTAGCAGCAGTTGATATGTACCGCGTTTCCGTATCAGCTTCAGAGGCCATGCTTTGTATACGGCAAAGCCAGCAGGTGAACATGTTGTGAATATCTCGCAGTCTGCATCGAGCCGAGTATCAAATATGTGAACCGGATTTGTCGCTGTAATCGAATGCCGGGCCAGATTCATCGAGGTTAGTGGTAACGACACAAGTCATAGTATCTGCACGTGTTATCGATCTCATTTTAGTAAAACTTGAAGAAGAAATGCTAGCGCTCCTATGTATGCATGTGCGTATAAATATGGTACAGATGGTAGCAGACGAGAATATGTAGGGCTAAACATGTAGCGAGAAGTGTTCGTAAAACCTTTGAAGCATACATCGTCCATTGTTCATTCAACCTCGTGTAGCAAACTACGCTTTGGTAGTAGTGTTTGCCAAACGCGGGGCAGTGCTGTTCGTGATATTCGTAGGGTTCCAAGATTTGGGTGGACGAAGGTCAACATGGGCAAGTTGCTGTCGAGCGGCTTTAAATTCAAGCTCTTCAGCCTGGTTCTGAGCCAAAAGAGCAGCTCGGGCCTCTGCTTGTCGTTGAAGCTCAGCCTCGGATTCATCTGACAGATAGTCTGTGAAGCCACCGTCCGAGGTAACTGTGCTGTCAGAAAGTGAATCTGAACCTCCGCCACTGCTCGAGGCGCTGGATAAACTGTCGTCCTTTTTGGTAGTAGAACGAGTGACGCTAGCAATGGTACTGCGGACAGGCGTCAAGGTTTTGGGCGGGGGGGCAGGACCAGTAGTAGTGTTACTACGACGACGTTCTGGAATAGACACGGTCACTTTACTCGTGGGAAGGGTGGACGAACGGGAGTCTGGTGAACCTTTGCTGGTAGGTAGCGGCGCGCGACTAGCAGAGTTGCGTCTTGGCATCGTGTTGAAATCTAGATCAAGATGCTTTCGAGATGGAGAAGACTGAGCCGAGTTACTCGTAGCCCTTTCTTTCTCCGGAGTGTCACGACGACCTAGTTCCGCAGTAACAGCGGCGGAAGTGGATTTCGAAAGTGTGGCGGTGGGTGTTTTAGGGCTTCCAGATGTACGAGTCTTGCTCGCAGCCGACACGGGTTTAACAACAGCTTTGGTGGGAGGACTGCTTCCGCCGCCGCTATTTCCACCGCTGTTCTTGCGGTCCAACGGCGGCATAGACTGTTTGGTCGACGGACGACTTCCGATAGTGAGTCCATCCAGGATAGTCTTGATTTCAGGAGGAATGGGAATATGGTGAACGATACTGACAGATCGCCAATCGGCAGCCTGAATCATCCGATATTCACTCTGGGCTGGTGGGCGACAGCATCCAGGCCAACCGGGATTAACAGTCCCAGATGACTTTTGGGAAGCATTCGACCTGGCCCACTGAGAAAGAGTTGGTATAAACAACGTGACAGTAGATCGAGTATGCACACACCTTGCAGTAGCCACACCCATTGAACCAATCAACTGGTTACAGTAAGTAAAGATGAGCGACGACAGGACTAGATATATACCTTCTGCATTCTTAAGATAGAGGGCATCGAGCTGAGGATGAAGAGTACGGTTTCGACAAACTTCTCGTACGTGTGGACATCTGGTGACGATGAGGAGCGACAAAATGGAGCTAACTTGTTGATAACGCACCTGGAATGGGGAAAGACCTTGCACATTGGACAGACATTGACAGCCTGACTTACAGAACCTTCTGGGTAGCACATAGTTTGAATGAAGCGGAAAACGAGAGGAACAAGTTCTGGGTATAAGAGTGAGAGAAAGAAGGCTCTAAGTCTGGCATGTGGACCGGTTTAATGAAATGGTGATCAGTAAAGTCATGATGTACAAGTTGAGAGTTTCAAGCTGTGGATTAACAACTTGGAAATTACAGCAGAAAATAATGTCCCTGTAGATCTCCCTGTCTCTATATACGCCAATACACGAGGCCTTTTATTTTCACTCGTGTATACGCCTTGAGGCAAATTGCCTTTTTCACAAAGCTATCAAACAACGGGATTCCGGCACCGCCCATACTAACCTTTTCTTTCTATCATCTCCATCATGGGCAAATCACAGTCGAAGCTTTCGCCAGAACAGCTGGCAGATTTGCAAAAGAATACTTACTGTAGGCAATGTCGTTTAGCTCGCTTTTCTTCTCTAATTTTGCTCATAGTCGATAAGAAAGAGTTACAGCAGTGGTAAATGAATGCGCAGTCCTTTCTCCCTCCCTAATCTTATTCGGTACAGGTACAAGGGATTTCGGAAAGATTGTCCTTCAGGCCATCTCGACAAGACTGAGTTTAGCCGAATATACAAACAGTTCTTTCCCTTTGGCGATCCCGGAGAGTTTGCCGATTATGTCTTCAACGTATTCGATGAGAACAAGAATGGCACAATAGACTTTAAGGAATTCATTTGCGCACTCAGTGTTACCAGTAGAGGAAGGTTAGATGAGAAATTGAAATGTAACAGTCTCTATTTTTTCCCTTCTTACTTTCCTCATCCGGCTTGTAGGGGCGTTCCAGCTCTATGACATCGACAAGGATGGCACAATTACCTATGATGAGATGCTCCAGATAGTACAATCGATATACAAGATGACTGGAGAGATGGTTAAACTTCCATCGGATGAAGATACACCGGAAAAGGTTAGCTGCTATTTGCCACCATTCTTGCTTTGGCTCATCTTTTCTCAAGCGGGTGGACAAGATCTTCAGGAATATGGACCGAGATAAAGATGCCAAACTCACGTTTGACGAATTTGTGGAAGGAAGTAAGCAGGATCCTACGATTGTACAGGCGCTCTCGTTGTACGATGGGTTGGTTTAAGAGTTGGTGAGTAAATGCCTTCGTACGGGTTCCTTTTTCTTACTTGATCTAGATTGTATGATTGTATGATTTATCTGGAAGTTTTTTATTTGTACGGACGGCATTACATGTGTATAGGACTTCGTTGCGATGTAGCCATTATTCTCAATGCCAATACTATTAGCCCAGGACATAAATTACAAGGTTTACAGTTTCCCGTATTTGCGGAGCAGCCGCGTTTCTACGTCGTCTCCCATCCACGAATACGTCCCTTCAGCGAAAGCGAGATTGTCTTTCTCAGCCTTGAACAGCTTGACATAATCTTGGGGTTGTCCGGGCTGTCCACCAGCTCCAGCGAATGGAGAAGCCATCATGGTTTGGGAAGAGTCTGCGGCGGCTATGAAATCACGTTAAGAATATGAAGAACGACAAGAATCACAGCGAACGTACAGTTATCGCTTCCGAGAATAAGACGGTATAACCCGTTCAAGCCAAAAAAGTTGAGAAAGTACCATGACAAGGAAGATACCCATCTAACATCCATGTCTGGTGTTTCTATTCCTCTCTGAAGCATGGATTTGAAGCCAAGGGTAAGCGGAAAAGGTAGTTTTACTGAACAGATCGTTAGTCAGTCACGATGATACGAAAAACAGAGCAAGAACGGACTAAGCACAAAGCCCTGAAAGAAGAAATTAATCCATCCCATTATGACCATCTGCGGAACCATCATGACCATCTGAGTTTTCATGCCCGCCATCATTCCGTCCATAGCAGCGGGGTCACTCATTGGATTGGGAGGAGTGGAAGGTGCATCGCCTTTCGGAGGTCCATCCTTGAGATACGTTCCAGCGTCAAATGCTGCTGCAAGATGAATAGATATCGAGCGATAGAATGTCGGAGGAATGGAAGAATTAGCGGAGGTTGCTCGAAGAATTTGAGAACGAGCCAAGGCGCGTCTGAAATGCAAGTTTTTATGCAACGAACACAAGTACACGCGTCACCTACTGTTCACGGATGGCAGCTTTAGGAAGCTTCTTTGGAGATGATTGTAAAAGCAGGACGACGTAATGTCTTAATATTCCTACTAGAATCTGAGCAACAAGTCAGCTTGAATGGCTGGAGCTAAGAGAAATAACTGACCATGACCAAAGTGATTGGGAAAAGTACCCAATCCCGTATTTGCGGGTCGAGATACAGCGAAACTCTGTGTTATCCTCAGCTTTCATTCGTTTTGACCAAAAAACTTTTTTACTTACGCTGGGCTCGACATTGTGGTGTGGAAAGATGGTTACTCAATTGTATGCCGAAGGCACTTGCGCAGTCAGCGCTTATTTTCTTCCTGCTTTACACCACAACCTTTCCCTGGCGGACAACTCTTAACGATATGGATACCTCGCCCACAGCTCTCTTTGACTCTTACGAGCAGGACTTTAAACAGTTTATCCAGATAATTTCCGAAAAGTTGGAAGCGGATGAGAATCAAGATGGTGGTAAGCTTGTGGTCTCTAGCTTCTCATACTCGATGAACTTAGCATCTACGCAGAGCAGCGCAAAGCAACACTACGGCGTGTAGAAATGGAGCTTGACGAAGCCGACGAGATGGCAAGTCTTATTGGTCATATTTCGAAGCAATTTCTTATTGTCCGTCTCAATAGGTTTCTCAAATGGACATTGAGATTCAAGGAATTCCTCAATCCCTACGCCCGGGTTATCAGACTCGTCTCAGAACTGCCAAAGCTGATCTTTCCCGGTTCAAGAAAATGTTCAAGGACGTTTCGGCTCAACTCGCCCGAGCTAGTCTTTTGGGTTCCTCTTCTCCTCGTCCATATTCCTCAGACGACCCATATGGATCCTCCACGGATCGCTCACGCCTGCTTGCCGGTACAGCAATACTAGAAGACGGCACAAAGCGACTACAGGACTCGCATAGACTCGCACTAGAGACGGAGGAACAGGGTGCCGATATTTTATTGAATCTTCGACAGCAACGAGAACAGATTGAGAACTCGAGGGGCACGGTGAGGGATTTTTCTGATCTCCAATGCCTACATGCCCTAACAGTTTTTACAGCTCGAAATGGCAAATAGTTCGATTTCTCGTGCTTCAAATACGCTAACGGGGATGATTAGAAGGTAGAATTGCCTTTTACTCTATCCTCCAAGTGTCGAATTAACCATAGATTTTGGTAACCAGGATGTATCAGCAACGGTTTGTGACGGGAGCCATCATCGCTATTCTCGTACTTCTTATCATCATCGTGGTTTGGAGCAAGCTCAGTTAATCTCTCACTGGACCGTTGTACTTTATCTATCTATTCTTTTGTATATCAGGATTGCTCAGTATTCTCCGTTGCGTTCCATAAATGTGCTTTTTCAGGCTTCAAGTCGTTTATTGTCGGTGCTCCAGCGAGGACAACGTGACTAGTACTGACGGACCTCGCCCGTACCGCAATACCAAAGATATGACGCCTATCGCAGCCGTTCCCTGGCATTGAGTTCCACTCCAGTCCAAATCCTCCTGTCAGTGCTAGTACTATTTGCGTAGGAAGTGATGAAGCGATCGCACAAGGTGGAGATACAGGGAAAAAGTTTACGGAAAACTATTAAGGTTCAACGTTCAGTATCGCACTTCCTTTCATTCGTTTCCAATAGCTAAAGAAGATGCGGCGTGCCTCATGAGATACTTGGTTACTTCGCACATACTTTTCGGTAGCCCGTGATTTTGTTGAGCCGTTTTAACTGAGGCCACCAGTCTTTCCATGTGCACCTTTGATATTGCCATCCGAAAAATCAGTATGGGGCTCTCCATTCAAGTTGAGCTAAAACTTCATTTCCATTCCCTCCGGCCTTGTCCAGGTAAGGCTCCTGTCGTTACTCGCTCTGAAAGCCTGCATACTTAGTAGGAGCGCTACACGTTCTTTTCCTTTAGCCCACTATCATGATGTTCCCTGTCCGAGCTTCGAGTTACCTCCTGTTGCTAGTGGTGATTTATGGCGTCTTCGATATCGCTGCAGGTATCAGTTGCGCCTGCGGATATGTAGACAACCAAGGTCATTTATGGAGAGAAGCAATTGTCAGCGATTTCACTCAAGACGCGGGCGCGATTGCAGCCCTGGGCAGTGATTGGATTATCGCCTCTGATAATGAACCTCAATCTGGAACTGCGACCGCTAATATTCAGTATGTCACGGCGAATGTGATGCAGTTCAACGATGCTCTGGGGATCCAAGCTAGTGCCGTAAGCTCATGCTTTACATTACTCTACGTCTACTAAATCCAGATGCGTTTCCAGTTCATTGGTGGTAGTAATGTTGACTGTGGGGAAATCTTCACGGAGCGGGACGATATTCTCTTTGGCACGTTCCGCATGCGTGCCGTGGTCCCCACAGTACCAGGAGTGGTTTTTGGTAAATTATATCCACTTATGTCGCGATACAGTCATTATTATTCTTACCCAATGGCAGGTTTCTTCTCCTTCAGATCCGACACTGAAGAACAGGATATCGAATTCCTTTCTTCCGATACAAACTTTTTCCAGCAGGTCCATTATACTAACCAACCGGGAACCGTGAATGGAGTTGTCAACACAGCAGCCGCCAAAGATGTAGAAATCAACGGCGCAGACTTTACGTATGTATTTAGCGTACATCTTTGAAAAGTGGGTGCGTGTGGTTGAAGCTTATTATCCTTGAACAGTGCCTTTGGTGAACACCGGTTTGATTGGCTCCAGTCAGAGACGAGCTATTACTACAATTCAGCCTTAGAATCGGTACGTAGACTCCTTTTGTTTCTCCAGCAAATATTGACTTGTGCAGACCATTTCTGTAAATGTCCCCACTGTTGGTTCCGAGATTGTGGTGAATGTTTGGTCCAACGGGTGAGTTGGTTTCCCAAAATCTTGACGCAGAACCCTGAATGTATACTCCTTCAGTGACCCGGCATTCAGCAAAGGTCCACCAACCTCGAATGCAATCGCTACGCTGCAATACCTCAAGCTCTACTTCAACTCTACCACGTTCACAGAGGCTGAATTCAACTCCGCATGCAGCGCTGCGGGAGACGTTGCGCAGTGCGGCATCTAAGTTCTTAGGTCAGTTATAAGGGATCTATGCTAGTTTATTGTGTCTACTTGACAACTGTTTTACACACGTACAACGCAGCGTGAAGTGAAAACACGCACAAGAAAAAAAAGAAAGCGATAGAGATAAAGTACGATGAATGAAAAAAAGAATCCAAATTAAACACCATATCCATGAGCCCCGCGATCTCCGTTATTATTGTAGATGCCATAATTGCCCTGATGAGGCACCTCGTACTGCGATCGAGAAGCTGCGTAATCCTGGTGATACCCCTCAGAGTACTGCTGAGTGTGAGCATAATCCTGATGATAATCGTAATGCATGTCGTGCTGCGGTTGTGAGTTGGCATAGTCCTGATTGTATGCTAACCCTTCAGCAGGCTCGGATTCGTAGTACGCTAAACCACCATCGTCAGAGGCAAGTGCATCGCGTCCTTGATACACATCATGCGCATCGAGCCCAGTCCGACTAGCAGGATTGTGATTGTACGGGTTGGATGGAGTTTGGTGGGCAAATGGTGCAGCGGCAGTAGTGAGGCCCGTCGTATCGTCCTCCTCATAAGTAGATTGATAGTCTTCTCGGGGAAGCGAGGGCAATGAGGGATTGATATGGGCAAAAGATGGGTTCTGGTTGGTGGAATATGGGTTGTAAGCGGGCATTGGAGGAGGATAGGCGGCGCCTTTGTCGTAGTAGTAATTTGTATCTTGGGTATATGTACTGGGCGCAGGCCCACGAGTGCGGATGGATGACCGGTCGTCGTCGTTGTCCTCAACTGATAGGTTGGGAAGTGTTGGCTGGGGAAGAGGTTTACCAACAATTTCTCCCTTCTTGTTCTTCAGGTGAGAGTAATCCCCATAGCTTCTTTCTTGGCAAGCTTCGCAGCATCAACAAGACGTTGCTTCATACGACGTTTGATAACGGTGTCAATTCGCTGGTGGCAGGACATTAGATAAAAAAAGTGAATGCGATAACATACTGACCTTGTCCACTTTATGGCAACAGTATTCCTATGGTGTGGTATAAGCAAACATTTAAACAGCCCTCAAAGTGATAGATACCTTGAGGTTACCACGAATATGTGCCAATAGAGGAATATAACAGACACCGGCCACAATCAATTGCAAAAGAGAACCAGCAAAGACGACGACGGAGAAAGTGGTCGATACCGTCAAAGCTGACGTCGATAAACTATTGTTTTGGAAGTACTTGCCAATATCATACCAGTGACCATCACCCTTGTGGACAAGATAAAGGGCATAAAGTGTAAGGGCGTTGATCGCTTGACGAGGACCATCCGCCAATAAAACTCGTTTCCAACCTGAGGGATGTTCAGCACTGTGATTTTGATGTAGTAGGGGGAGGACAGACTCTTGAAAGTAAAGAAGACGAAGAAAGCGAAATCATCACTCAGTTTGGTGGAGTTGCTGATGTGGTCAAAGAAACAAAAGTGGTCATAGGAACCTAAAGAAACCGTAAGCGTAAACGTATGAAGATAGAATGAAACTCACGGAGAGAGTAGTAATGCTGTGCCATGATATTTGTGAATGCATAGGAGATATCTCTACTGGCGATAATCTTCTTTGATTTACGGGTCTCGTAGGCGAGCTGCATATTATTCAGTGTCATTTTGCAAGCGGGATTTACAAGATACTTGCCAGCAAGAACGAGAAGATGATACAGCCAACAAACAGCCATTTACCAGTGTTGTAAGGGATGGCTACGCAGCCACTGATGTTTCCGCAATTGTTGAAAATTTCATTGGACCAGGATGAAGTGGTTAACTTGGTGATAGCGGTGAAGATATCGGATACGTAAACCATGAAGGACTTGAGAACGATGATGTATAGCCAGAGGTACCTAGAGAAACGGTAAATAATGTAAACAAAGTTGAGAGACGATACACACTTCATTCGCATCATAAATCCATTGTCTGTGAATTCGCGAGTATCTACAAAGTCAAACTAGGCAGAAATGAGCAATTAGCCAGCAGAACGCTTGAGCAAAGGCGTACCTTATGGTCTGGTACAATCTCTCGCTTCCACTTTGGACCACTACACATGGCTCTTGATGAGGAGGAGGTAAAAGTGCAGTCAGTGAGTGTTGTGGATTCTGATCAAGGACAGTGAGAGCGAGCCAGTCGCATATGCCGTTTAGAGAGTGTGTGTGGCGGGGGTTAGAAAGGAAAGTAGATTGACTGCACAAACTCGATGGACGACGGGAGAAACGCAACTAACAAATGGAAACACACAGCAACCGCGGGAAACGGGCCGTAACTCTTTCCTCTTTCAGCACAATGACAACCGTACAAAAAATAAAAGTACATACATCTGTTCCTTTTATTTTGAAACCTTGTTTTGACAACTTTATACTTGCAGGAAATCGAAGATGAGATGGTAAGGAAATAGCTGAAAATCTGGGTCGTCACTAAACACCTTCTTTAGGCCAAAAGTATGCAATCTTCGTTTTCCTACACAACCCTCTAATTATACAATTCAGCCCAAAAGAATAAGGCCACGAGCTACCATCTTGGACAACTCAAAGCAAAACTCGCCAAGCTACGACGGGAATTGATAGCACCGTCATCTGGATCAGGCGGCGGAGCAGCTGGTGTTGGCTTCGATGTAGCAAGAACAGGTGTAGCTTCCGTTGGATTTGTGGGATTTCCGTCTGTTGGGAAGGTGCGCTTGCAGTATACCGAACTTATCAGGTACTCATATGATTCACAGTCCACATTAATGTCCAAATTGACTGGAACCCATTCGGAAGTATCGGAGATCGACTTTACAACACTTACTACCGTTCCGGGTACCGTCAAAGTCCATGGAGCCCCAATCCAAATATTAGACTTACCTGGAATCATCGAAGGAGCAAACGACGGTCGTGGTAGAGGTCGTCAAGTTATCGCCGGTATGATCTTCGTCGCTCTCAATTCATCCTGTCGACTGAAAACGACATGCAGTCGCTCGCACTTGCAATCTTATCGTGAGTGCTCTGTTTTCATCAAATACCTCTTGTACCACCTTGTACTAACTACGCTTAGTTTATCGTTCTTGATGTCCTCAAACCACTAGGTGACAAAAAGATTATCGAAACTGAGCTGGAAGGTTTCGGCATTCGCTTAAACAAACGACCCCCAGCCATACTCGTTCGCAAGAAGGAGCGTGGTGGTGTTGCTATCACAAACACAGTGCCTTTAACTAAAATTGACCATGACGAAATCAAAGCAGTTCTGAGCGAGTACAAGATTAGCAACGCAGATGTAGCTATCCGTGAACCTAACGCAACAGCGGACGACTTGGTGGATATAATAGAAGGCAATCGTGTATACATTCCTGCATTATATGTGAGGTTATGCTTGTTTTATTGCTGGAAGGATGTCCGCTGAAGATTATCATAGATCCTCAACAAAGTACGTTGCTAATATTTTTATTTGAGTGCATGTACCAAATAAAGAGTCAGATAGACGCAATCTCGATTGAGGAAATCGACTTGCTGTAAGCTTTACTGACATATATTCTTCTGTTTCTTATCTCTTCTCAGATACAAAATTCCGAATTCCGTTCCCGTATCTTCAAAAGAATGGCTGAACATCGATGAGCTGATTGATTCCATGTGGAAAGCATTGGACCTCGTGCGGATTTACACCAAACCGCGAGGTTTAGCCCCAGACTACACTGCTCCGGTCGTGTTGCGGCATGGAAAATGTACTGTCGGCGATTTTTGCAATGCCATTCACAAGGAGATTGCCAAGCAAATGAAGTAGTGAGTGTAGCTCCGCGTTTGGTTCTAAATGGATGCTTGAACGATGACCTCAGCGCAATCGTTTGGGGCTCTAGTGCTAAACACTCGAGAGGGCAGAAAGTTGGTCTTGACCATGTGTTAGAAGATGAAGACGGTGAGTGTTGCAGCCAGTTTTACAGATTATTTATGAAGTTCAACTCTCATCTAGTGGTTCATATCTCCAAGAAATGATTTGTACTTTTTGTATTATGTACCTATAAAAGTATATTTCGACAAGATATTGAATAAGTAAATGAGTGGTGTCCTAAATCTTCAACTAATACATACGTGTACTTGAATTACTAAAGAATTATCTATGCTCTATACTACGAGCGAGAATGTTGATACATTGAAGTGAGGTGGGTGGGGTGAGTACATTTGCAAAAGAGCGACACAATACAGATAGCACAAGCAGAGTGGGGAGTCAAAAGTCTTCATCCAGAGTACTAGAAGATGTCTTGTTGTCAGAACAATTGAGGGAATGAAAAAATGACGCACAATGTTCTCGTGGAATTAGAAGTAGAATCAGAAGTTGTAGAGTGTATGATGTTAGCCTTTGAGTATTCAGAAACTCGTTTCTCAAAAAAATTTGTTTTGCCTTGCAGTGAAATCATGTCCATAAATTCGAAGGGGTTGGCAGCGTGGTAATGTTTATCGTTTCCAAGGGCTACAAGCAGGCGATCGGCTACAAATCCAATGTACTGTCGCATTAAACTGGCATTCATGCCTATAAGGGATACCGGGAGAGCCTCTGGAAAATGACATTGTCAATACAAAGCTGGTGAAAAGCAATCTGCAAACATGCCAGTTAAAAATTCCCGTTCTATGGTAACTGCTTCCGTTATGATTTTTTGTATGATATTTGGATGAGGTCGACGTTTGAGGTGCGAGAAGAGAAGACATGCAAAGTCGGTATGTAAGCCTTCATCTCGACTAATGAGCTCGTTCGAGTAGGTTAGACCAGGCATGAGACCGCGCTTCTTCAGCCAAAATATCGAAGCAAATGACCCAGAGAAAAAGATGCCTTCCACAGCAGCAAAGGCGACCAATCGCTCCGCAAAAGTACTCTGTTTGTCAGATATCCACTTGAGGGCCCAGTCGGCTTTACGTTTTATGGAGGGTATTGTGTCTATGGCGCGAAAGAGACGCTCGCGATCTGTTATATCCTTCACATATGTGTCGATAAGTAGAGAGTAAGTTTCCGAGTGTATATTTTCCATCATAATTTGAAAGCCATAAAAACATCGTGCCTCCGCTGCTTGAACATCGTTTGAAAAGCGTTCCACCAGATTTTCGTTGACGATACCATCGGAGGCTGCAAAGAATGCTAGAACATGGGAAATGAAATGACGTTCGGGCACAGTCAATCGTTCATTCCAGTCGACAAGATCATGAGAGAGATCTATTTCCTCGGAGGTCCAAAAAGAAGCTTGCGCCTTCTTGTACATTTGCCATATCTTGGAAAAAGGCAAGTAATGGAGCAACGAAATAACCCAGGTTTTGTAGTAGCATACCTCGTTGAACTGAATGGGAAATAGAACAAAGCGTCGTTTGGATTCTTTTAACAAAGGTTCGTCCTCTACAATAGATAATCAGGCAGATAACTCTGGAACTGTGAGTAATATTTACCTTCGGGGATGTTGATTTCTCCAGTAAAACGTTCTTCAGCCCAATGAGCGGTAGCCAGCTCTTGAAGCCCGGAAACTATCTGAAGAACAGTCAAGATAATGGGTTAATATGTTGATATGATCTCCTATTCAAGATCCAATACCTCATCCATGCACACCGAACGTAAAGAAGTTTGATGAAGGTGGGAATTTTTTTAATGGCTGAGTCAACCCTCGGAGCTGGTCAGGTGATTTGACTCTCAATCGCGCTGTGACCTGCCCTTAAGTACCAGCTAGCTTAAGTACTAAAGTGCTTAAGTTGTCTCCTCAAAGTCATTCTACCTGTAACTATCCCCTGCTTTTCTTGAATCAACAATGACTACCACTATGCCTCCCAAGTCAAAAACTAAACCTGCATGGATCGGCCTTCTCGAACGAACTCATAAGGGTATGCACGCAGACTTTGCCTGTTTGTTCTTTAGTTGCCTCAAGTGTCGACTACGTCCCTGATATTTCGAAAGAGGATCACTACCGAGACTGTCTATTGAGCAAAGATTTCTGGCTGGCGAGTTTTTCACTCTCCTTGTTACCCGACCATCTCGTTAGCTGCGAAGCTGATGTGCTAGTACATCGAGTTTGCTACCGACCGTTTGCTTATCGTCGCCCAAGGGAATAACAAGGGTTACAACTAGCGGTTTCACGTCAATCGACGGCCTCATATAAGTAAAGGGATTGGTCACCAAGCTAGCTTACAACGCGACACATCCCTTTGATCATATCGCTCAGGCCAAAACCAACTTTTTCAAAAAGCGGGTCTCTGATCATTCCCAAGTTGGTGCTGGCCACTCGGGCGAAACAACTAATGTCAGGCCTTACATAAATATTTTTTTTGTAAGTGGCGCCTCGCATTTTTTAATTTTATTCTTAGAGTTTCTGATTGAAACCTCGACTACGGTAGGCGGGAAGCCCACGGTTGATTTTGTTGATTTTGTGCTCTATTGTTCTATAATTCAATGATATCATCTATTGTGCTGTACCGACTTTGAGCCTTTGTCGCTACTGTTCTATACATTCTGGCTGCCGTATGTTATTGCCCGTCACCTATTCCGCTCCCCGCCCACTGTCCAACACACCGATACATTCAATGGCCTATAATTTTGCGATATCATTTACTATTGTACGGTATATTACCTGTATTGAATTGCCCGCCACCTTGCCACCACCCTGCCCCCGCCCACTGTCCGACAAACCTTGGACAAACCACATGCAGTACAAACGCCTTGATGAGTTAAAGGACATGTTCAATAGCAATGTGACTCGGTTTCAGCTCGAGAAGAAGCTCCCATCGGGGGTTTCTGTCAAGGGGGGGCTTCATGCCAAGGAGTTCTGCCCCCCGCCTTTTGCTTCCGAAGAACATGAGATGTGTTGAGATGTGTTGAGATGTGTTTTGTAGCGGGCTGGGTTTGGTATATCCTCTAATATCCTCTGAGGAAGGTGGTTTTTTCTTTTATGTATCATTTATTCCTACCGTTTCTTTTCTCCGAGTCCCTAGTCCTCACCTGACAGTTTCGCGTCGACCACCTATAAACAGCACGTACGGTCCTTTATACAAAGTACACTACTGAGGGTAAGCTCCTTTACATACACCTACTCATGTAGCTTGTACCAGTGGCTGGTCTCATAGATAAATACTTATGAGTCGAACTCAAGATCACAAGCTAGAGGTATAGAAAAGGTATGCTGTATGACCTCGATCCAGAGTCAGCACTCCATACTGTTACTACATGACCTTTCATGTATGTGTTGGTCACATCATTAGTTATAAGGGAGGTGGGGAAATAGACAGTCTTGCTCAAGTATCTACGGTGTCAAGCGCATTGACTGTACGGCGTACTAATTGAGAGGCTGTGCACATTATCTTGTTTTTCGCAGTGGTATAAGCAAACATAAGCGAATACCGTTCAATCCCGATAGTGTGGTGTCGGGCAGTGGGCGGGGAGCGGGATAGGTGGCGGGCAATGGCGGATAGGGCCGGAATGTCCACTGGCAACAAAGGCCCGAAGTCAGTATAGGACAATAGATGATATCATAAAACAAAGGAACAATGGAGTATAAAAATGAAAAAATCAACCGTGGGCTTCCCGCCTACCGTACTCGACTCGATGAAGACTTTTAGTCTTGATACAATATCTACTATATTCGGGGCAGCCAGAGGCATGTTGGAGGTAGAAGCAGAAGTGTTGGTAGAGTTTTCTACCGAAACATGGGGTCTACGTCTTTCTGAGGTGTAATGTATAGCAATTGTGAAATATAGACGCTAGCGGGCGCCAGTCTAAAGTCATCTCCTTCAACCACCCTTCCAAGTAATGTCAAACTTACGAACTCCGTTGAAGATATTACCTGGCTGCATATATTGGTTTCCAACCGCCTTCGTACTTTCGTATTATTTCTATAACCTGAAGATCATTTCAGGGCGTAGCATGCAGGTCTACAAATCATCTCACCAAAAAAATCCTACCCGTAACTCAAAGCATTTCCATAACAGCCAACGCTAAATCCCGACTCTTCTTCCTGGAGAGATGTAGGGCTTTTTAACTGCTACGCGATTCATACCAAGTTGGATTTCAATAGAGGAGATATTGTCGCCCTATGGTGCGTGTGTTCTATGTATATTGTGCTCTTGTTGACTGTGGCTGCGTCCAGTTCTCCGGAAGATTCCAACCGTGTTCTTGTAAAAAGAATCATTGCTCTACCTGAAGATCGTGTCAAAACCTTGCCACCCTATTCAGAACCAGAAGTTGTAGTACCTCAGGGCCACGCTTGGGTCGAGGGCGCGTTCTTGATTACAACATTGATCCTAGAACTGATATGTACCCCTCATTAGGTGACGAACCCTTCCACAGCGATGATAGCAATCGATTTGGCCCTGTAAGAACTCACTTGTCATAGCCTCGTACTTATTTCTAACGACAACACTACATAGGTATCCTTGGCCCTTATCGAATCACGACTAGTTGCTGTGGTCTGGCCTCCATCTCGTTTTGGTCATCTATCTCGACCATCTCAAGTTGAAAGGGATACCTCCACTCCGTCTGAGAACTCTGCCTATCGCATGGCTATGGCTGAACTAGAGAGGCAAAGATGGCGAAGTGCAAGAGTCACTTCCAATCAAACATCCAGAACTGGTTGAATGACTGCACAATTTATGCAGAATTGTCATGTTGAACTCCCTCAAACTTTAATATCGAGTTTTGTGATATATCAGCTATTCTAGGCTATCGTCGACTGTGGCTCCTCTACTTCTCTCACAGAGGGGTTCCCAGGTAAAGCATCCTCGCTGCTGGACGTCGACACCTGTAATCCGAGGATCCGCTCTGCCTCAGGAGAACCAGCAGTGGGAACATCCTTTCGCAAAGATACGGTGACCGGCGAAACCTTCTCCAAGTATGCTAGAGCAAATATTACATCCATGTCTGGGAGGCAAATATCACTATCAGTATTTCAATAACAAACAAGTCGTTTCGGTTCACCTTCCAGCGACCTGTTTGCATATAAGAGATTGTCATGCGAAGTCGGAGAAATAACAACCCTCACCTGTTTGCTGTTTCTGGGAAAAACAGATATACAATGGGAATGGTGAAAGCGTTCAATGCAGCAAAAACAATATAGGTTTTCCATGAAATATTCTGGAATGCAGGACCAGTAACCATCACCACTATGACAACCACAACATGAGCAGTAGTCACAATACTTCACAATACACATACCACAGAAGTTGAATGTCCAGTTACTGGCCTGTTGAAAATTAGTGGGAGGAAGAGGGAAAATGGCAATGAGAGGTGGAGGAGTGTTTTAAGCAGTGTTTTTATTTGATATGACCAAAGAAAACCCACTGTACTCAAAGCGTTAGCTGGGGCTCTCATCCGTAAGCCAACGATTTCTGCAGATGTCAGGTATAACCATCATTAACCAAGTGCAGATGTTAGAATAGCACTAACCTGCAGGGTATAACCAAGTCATTCCTAGCCATCCAACAGCAAAGAAAGAGTTGAAAACGAATAACAGGACAGCGCTAACGACGTCAGCCGCCGAATTGTTAATACTTCCCAATACAGCGAGAAGGACCATGGTGATACACTGGCCAATGCTGCCAAATATCATGAGTTTGCGCCTCCCAAGACGATCAATAAGAAATATTGCAACAAGAGAGGCCAAGAAGTATTCTGTGCCATTGCAAGCAGCCAGTATCCGCGACTTGACATCATTTATGCCTAAGCGCTCAAAGAGGATGGTCTATGGAATTTGTTCAAATTTTACTGCAAAATTAGTCAAATGTACGAAGCCCACCGCATAATATGTTATAAGATTGATACCAGTTATCTGCCAGCCATTGAAATTCAGGACTCCGCTCAGTTGCACAAGCAAACACGACTCACCTGCTGGAAGCATTGTATGACCACTCCCAAGGCTACACGTCTAAAGTTTTGACTTCGTCCACCAGTAAAGAGTTCACTCAGAGAGGCCTTCTCTGAGGATCCTGGTTTGGAACCTTCTAAAGCGACTGCCTCTTGGACGGCGTGGAAGGTCAATTGTACTGAGGGGTCCGTGTGCGGGTTGTCTTCTAGCGCGGAAATAACGGCCATAGCCTCCGCTGGGCGACCAACTTTCATGAGCCCTATCATAGAGTCTTCAGCGTCAAAGATCCGGGAATAATCATTGACTTACATCGCGGAGACTCAGGTAGCTTTCAAAACAATTAGAATCGAGTTTTAAAATGCAGTAGTGGTCTCACCATTGGCAGAGCGAAAACTACAATCAGAGCGAAAAGAATCTGTAAAGCGATGGGAACCCTCCATTGCGCTGAAGAATTGGAAGCCCAAAATCTGCGAAAGATTAATCAATTTGAATCCGTGTAGATGCGAACAGTGACTTGCAGCGCAAAATCTATCCACTAATTGCCATTATTCTCACAACACAACGGCGGTGATAAAAACCTACATAACTGCCCACCAAATGATAAGTAACACTCGGAATGGAAAAGGAAGAAATTTGCTCACGAGATCATAATACCCAATGTGATCAGACTTCCCTCTATCATGATTAAACTACCTCTCGATTTCGGCGGAGAGCATCTTGTATAACATGAGGCTTCTGGAAGTCACCCGAGCATAAGAACGAGACTCACTCAGCATGATAGGCAGGTACAGTAGACGTCTGGCAGTTCGGATGAGTAACGCGCTCGAAGCCTTGATGGTAGTATCTCACATTTAGTCCGTTTCCTACCCCTGTCAAGGTGCGAGCAAAAGCCAGTTGGGCGTAGCTAAACGACGATGCCTGGATAATGGCACCAATGGTCATTATGGAGCAACCTTTGGATATAATGAGCAAAGATAAAATGTACGACGACAGACGCACCCAATGCAATTGTACGTTTCCTTCCAAATCTATCTCCGATAAAAAGAGTCGACAATGCGCCTATTAGACACCCAATTTCCTGGATCAAGTGTACCAATTGTCAGACCCGAACGATATTGAGAGTCCGGGACACACATATATGGCAACGAGGAAGCTTTGCAAAGTAGCATGGTTGGGATGAGCATCAGAGACGACGACTTGGGGAAAAACTTTTTCAAACTAAGTAGGATGGGCAGTGGGTGGGCGAAGTTGTTGTCTGTAATAGTAGGCACAAACCTGATTGGCGGTGAGAAGAGCTGACATGACACCTTGGTCATATCTGAAAGTACTCGATACTTATTCCAGCTGTACTCGAGATGAAAAGGTTAAATCGCACCCGAACAAGATGAAGCCTGTGCCTGCTACGAAAGAGAGAGTTGCTGTCAGCTTCCTGCCTCGTAACTTCATGGCGTCAGTTGCAGCGTGAACATCATCTTCAAAAGTTGTGCTCAAGGCCTTGTCGCTGTGGTCGTTGATTGCTTTTTCGTTAGACATGGCGGTAATGAATGGGAGGGTCACGGTGGGTTGATTTATACTTCTTCTTTTTGCGGTCCTGTCGGACGTCCCGCTCCGAGTCCTGCTCCACTAAGTATGTGGGAGGATACCAGGCGTGACCATGCTTAACAGACTGGTCACCTGTGGGAGGAAGATTTCGGCTAGGTGGTACTATATAAGTATCAGCACGAAAGCTAACGCTTGACCTCTGGCTTTCTTGTGCGACTTGAAGCTTGAAGTTGATTCAATAATATTAAGACTTGCCTATAGTTATAGACCAGGACGACCTGGGAACAAATAACCCGTTTCCTTCCTACATAAGTAGCGAAGTTTATTTGGAGCTTGTTAAAGTTAAGCGCACATTTATGACGTAAATCATCTTGATCTTCATCAAGGCCACGCGCCGAGCACTCAGCACATCTGTTGAATCGGGGCAGTGTCCTCGATTCAACAGTCGCCCAGCCTACACCAAACATCTCTTAAACCACAATGGTCAAGATCGCGGTGGCTGGTGGCTCAGGCCGTGCGACACCCCACATTCAAAACATGATAAACTGTACTGACTTTTTCTCTAGAACTTGCCCAGGAAGTCATTGATACTTTGATCGCTGCAAACAAGCATCAAATAACTATTCTGACAAGAAATGCCTCTGCTAAGGACAGCATGCCTGGAGTCACCTGGCTCGCTGTAAACTACAATGACAAGGATGAGCTCGTTTCAGCCCTGCAAGGAATTCACACTGTCCTGTCTTTCACCAACCAACAGGATGCAGACGGCGTGAACAATGCTCAGAAGAATCTGATCGATGCATGTATAGCTGCTGGCGTTTCGCGCTTTGCACCGAGCGAGTATGGAAGGTAAGTCAGCCAGTACTGTCATGTGTGCAGCAATGATATCCTGCTTCAGTGCGGGGAAAGATGATCTGCCTTTCTGGGCAGGGAAGAAGGTGATCCAAGAGTATCTCGAAAAGGTGAATGAGAAGGGAAAAGTAAGGATCAAACAGTCATCGATATTCAAAGTCCTCATATTAACCCCGTAGCTTAGGTTCTCGAGTACACCCTGTTCCAACCAGGTTTGTTCCTAGATTATCTAGCATCTCCCCACAAGACAGCCAAATACGTGACTCCACTGGACACCTTCATTGATTTTCAAAACCGACGTGCGATTGTTGTTGAGGGTCATGAGGACGCCATCATGACCCTGACCACTGTTCAAGATATTGCTGGAGTTGTGGCCGGAGCAGTGGACTTGAATGGCGAATGGCCCAAACTTGGCGGTATAAGGGGTAACCGGGTCACTGTCTCGCAGATTCTCAAGGTTGGTGAGAAAGTTCGAGGTATGTGTTATCAACCTAAACGTTACGGAAAGATTGAAGTGGTTAACATGGAATCGCAGGTCATCCTTTCACCATTGATAAAGTCAAGCTCGAGGACCTCGAAGCAGGAGTTCTCAGGACATCATGGACTCTGGGGAAACGCCACCCGAGCTTTACTGATGACCAGGCAGAGGCGCTCGCAGTTGTGTTGAAGACAGTTCTCATCGGTACGCTCCTCAGCAGTGCAAAGGGTGCATGGGATGTGTCAGATGCTTTCAACAAGCTTCTGCCAAGCTACGAGTTCACTCGGATTGAGAATTTTCTCGCCAATGTCTGGGAGGGAAAGCCATAGTACTAGTAGTCGCTATGAACTTATCATTTGCCGGTGATAGCAGCCAATATATCGAATGGGACTTGAAGGTTGATTTGTAGATGATAAGATCGATTGCCGTGAATGACGCTTTGGCGCCAGTTCAACGGTACCGCTACCCGTGCGATAAAGTCAAAATCGCGTCTCTTCTCTCACTTCTTCCATGAGCTCTCTTGTTCAGCATTTGGAATTCCTCGTTGGATCTACAAAGGACCTTTCTGGAGATGACACGTCTGTAATTCAAGAATGGACAAAGTATGAACAACTTGTTTTTAACAAACCTGCTCTAATCTGCTTCAGATTGCATAAAACATCTACTAAAGGTAGAATAACGCGCCATAAATAAACCGTGGCTTTAAAGACACCTCCTTAGACCTGCCTTCTGTCGTGAACACCAATGATGAATCGGATTCATGGTCATCTGTGCTTGACATCTATGACAATTCAAAGACAAGTCAAACTGCGACCCTTTCCAAGTTGCTGATGTGTGTGATGAATACGGCGGCCCATAAATCTCATTGACCTTATTGACCTCTTAGGAAACCAGACGCTGAACATCTCTTGGGCTCACTTCAATCTATACTCTCTTCATCACGACATGACGACGAGGTTTCCGGAGAACTTGCTGAGCTAGTTGGTTATGATGAAATAGAGCTTGTAATGGATATCATTAAAGATCGGCGTACCTTGGTCAATGAAGTGGGTGACATTCGGGTCACCGTATCCTTGTACTGACACGCTCCTCTGAAGATCACAGAGCTCAATAATGCACCCACGAAAGTATCGATTAATACGGGGAAGCATAATGAAGTTTCAAAAGCTTTCATGGATCCTAAGCAAGCCCGCTTACGCATCGAACAACAACTACAAGAGAATGCTGCGAGACCTTTGTTTTCGGGAGTCATGGTATATTAGGTGCTTTTCATGGAAGGACGCTGCTTATGAGCGAGTGCCTTGCAGGGAGCTGAAACTGAAATTCTTCCTCATGTTTACACTTCGTCCTCAATTTCGCAAGGCAACGTCCTGTCCCATTTAGGCACGAGATACATGCTTCCAATCGGGACACAAAGGTTTATGAAAGAGGTGAGTAGATAGGCCACTCAGCTTGCATAGATCTTACTCATTTTGCTGTAGGAGTACGAAGAGGTGATAATTCCTCCCGCTCGCCCGGTCCCACCTAGAGATATGGAACGACTCGTGCCAGTGGTGGAGCTGGACGAGTTGGCCGGAGGGTGTTTTCCCGGATACCAATCGTTGAATAGAATACAATCTATAGTGTACCCGACTGCGTATGGGTCAAACGAGAACATGCTCGTCTGTGGTATGTTCTCTGGTTTTTCACCATCGATACAACTCAATGTCTTCGCAGCGCCCACTGGTGCTGTATGTATCTCATTGTATCGAAAGTACACAAAATCTCTAAGTAACTGGTCAGGGTAAAACTGATGTCGCAATGCTGACCATTCTACGTGTACTTGACCAACATCGTACTCCATCATCGATACCAGGCAACATTAGTGGCACTATCCAGCGGGACTCATTTAAAATCATCTACGTGTAAGGACTTACTGTGTTCCCCACAATTTTAGCTCATGTTATTGTAGCGCTCCGATGAAAGCTTTAGCTTCTGAAATTGTACGCAAATTTCAAAAAAGGTTGAAATGGCTCTCAATTCAAGTGCGAGAGTTGACTGGTGAGCACGATCAAATTTACAAATAATTCTACCTCAATGTATGCTCAAGGTGACATGCAAATGACCAAGGCTGAGATCGCTCAAACACAAATCATTGTCACAACACCAGAAAAGTGGGATGTGGTCACTAGAAAACCCACAGGAGAGGGCGAGCTTGCTTCGGTAGATCTCTCGCTTGTAGAGTCTTATTTCTTGCGCTGAAGTTACATGGTACAGAGTCTGAAACTTTTAATTATCGACGAGGTTCATCTTTTGAACGAGGATCGAGGAGCAGTGCTTGAGACCATTGTGGCCCGAACATTGCGCCAGGTTGGCAGCTTTCCTTATCCTGATGAACAGTGTAAGCTTACAAATCATCTACAGGTCGAATCATCTCAATCACTAATTAGAATCCTTGGGTTGAGTGCTACTCTACCCAACTATGTTGATGTCGCTGATTTCCTAAGGTATCCATGAAAGTCATCGTCGTGCGTAGGCAGAAGATTGAATTGTAACTTTTTTGTAGTGTTTCACGACAAAAAGGCCTCTTCTACTTCGATTCGTCCTTCCGTCCTGTCCCCCTGGAGCAGCACTTCTTGGGAATAAAAGGCAAGCCGGGGAGCCCTCTGGCGAAGAAGAATCTAGACCATGTTACTTTTGAGAAAGTCTCAGAGCTAGTTGCTCAAGGCCATCAAGTCATGGTTTTCGTGCATGCTAGGAAAGAGACGGTCAAAACTGCTTTGGCACTGAAAGAGGCTGCTATGGCAGAGGGTTCTAGCGATGATTTTAATTGTGAAGAGCATCCGCAATGGTCCAATTTCCGTCGTGAACTTTCGCAGTCGAGAAATAAAGAAATGAAGCAACTTTTCGATCATGGATTTGGCATTCACCACGCGGGTATGCTACGGTCAGATAGAAATATGATGGAAAGAATGTTCGAAGCCCGAGCAATCAAGGTGCGTGCATCGATCAATCTCGTATCGCTCTTACAAGACTTTGACTAGGTTTTGTGCTGTACTGCCACACTTGCATGGGGTGTAAACCTACCAGCTCACGCCGGTAAGTATAGTGCCAATCCAGTCATCTGAATGTTTTGAAAGTTTTGCTCTAGTGGTCATCAAAGGCACCCAGGTTTATGACAGCTCGAAAGGAAAATTCACCGACCTTTCAGTCCTCGATGTGTTACAAGTATTTGGTCGCGCCGGTCGTCCTGGGCTAGAAAGCAGCGGTGAAGGTTACATCTGTACCTCGGACGACAAGCTCACGCACTATCTTGAAGCCGTCACTGCCCAAGTACGTCTCGTTGTTGGTTTACCTCACGATCTGTTTTAACGGTTCATCGCCTGAAGAATCCTATTGAATCGCAGTAGGTCAACTTTTATATTGTCACACTAGCTGTAACTTTTCTGCAGGTTCCAGAAGGGTATCATTGACTCTCTCAATGCCGAGATTGCTTTAGGAACAGTCGCTAATACGAACGACGCGGTCCAGTGGCTAGGATATACTTATATTTTCGTCCGGATGCGCAAGAACCCTTTCCTCTATGGTTTGTGCCATATCAACTTAGGTTGACCTTAAATCGATATTTTGTAACACAGGTATCGACCGAAATGCTGTTTTAGAGGATCCTCATCTAGGAAACAAACGAACCGAACTGGTTACTCAAGCAGCTCAAAAACTTGCTGAAGCTCGAATGATTGAATTTGACCGTCAAAGTGGCGCTTTCACAATCACCGATCTGGGCCGTATCGCAGCGCGATATTATATCCAATATCGGTCGATTGAGATTTTCAACGAGATCTTTCGGCCCAAGATGTCTGAAGCGGATGTTTTGGGAATGTTGAGCAAGAGCACTGAGGTATTACTTTTCTATTCACCTGGAAGCAATTCTTACTCTATTTTTCAGTTTATTCAAATCCAAATGAGAGAAAACGAGGAGTCTGAGCTCAAGGTCCTATTGGAAAACATTCCTTGTGATGTCAAGGTGATAATTATTTTCGTTGTTACATGGTTATTGCTCATTTTTGGCTATATCAGGATGGGACTACTACAAATGAAGGAAAAGTAAACATCCTCTTGCAAGCGTATATCTCAAGACATATGCTTGATGACTTTGCATTGGTCTCCGACTCGGCCTATGTTGCACAAAATGGCGGTCGTATCGTGCGCGCGCTGTTGGAAATCGCCATTAGTCGAAAATGGGCCCATGTGTCCGCTGTTCTCATGGGTTTGAGTAAAGCGATCGAAAAGCGGTCGTGGCCATTCGACCAGCCCTTGAAGCAGTTTGATTTAAAGGCTGACGTTATCCACAATCTCGAGACATGGGCAGATAACTACTCACCCGCGGAACTAGCGATTATGAGCGCTGATGAACTTGGAAAGCTGATTCATCTCAATGTAGTTCAAGGAAAAGCATTATTGATCGCCGCGAAACAGTTCCCCACTGTACAAATCTTGAGTGAGCTACGACCTCTCGGCTCTGATGTTTTAAAGGTTGTCGTTCACGTCGCCAAATCTTTTACTTGGAACAATAAACTTCATGGTTCCTCTGAACCGTTCTGGATCTGGATTGAAGATAATCAAGGAATTAACATTCTTCAAATGTCGCATCTGATCCTCCGCCCGAACACCGAGACCCTGCATCTTGACTTTATTATTCCCATTGTACATGGACGGACGCCATCCTTCATCACTATACGCTGTGTCTCCGATAGATGGTTGGGAGCAGAGAATGAAATAGAGATTCCTCTCGACAAGCTTATCATGCCCCGCCCTGCTGAAAGTCTAACTCCTCCGCTAAATCTCCCTCTACTTTCCCTTTCGAGTTTAAGAAGGCCTGTAGTCGAAAAGATGTTTTCGAAGCATTTACACCACTTCAACTCCCTTCAAACGCAAGTGCTATGGAGCCTGGCGAATACGAAATCGCACTCCCTCTTTTGTGCTCCTACAGGCAGTGGTAAGTCAGTCATGGCTAACATTGTCATATGGTATGTGTATCGTCGGCTTTCCGTATTTTATTTCTGAAGATCTATGTAGGACTATGTCCATGGAAGCCAGAAACTCCTGGATTCTAGTCATTGCACCTCGACGCAGCGCAGCAGCAGAGATTATTTCAGATCTTCGTATTGCGCCGCTGAGATCGGATATCACCTTGGAACTGGTCAACGACGAAAAGAACGTTCTAGAGCCCCCTGCAGGTAGAACTATTCGAGTGGTCTCTGCCCAACACCTATGCAAAGTCACATCCCGTCGTGATCCTGCGAAACCTATAACCGGCCTTGATCTCGTCGTCTGCGAGAATCTTGACGAGATGGATGATGCTTACGAATTAGGAGTTTCGTTGCTCCGCCACGCCACTCAGACATACCCTACACGATACCTAGGAATATCCAGATCGTTAAATGACGCTGCTGATCTCGCTGCTTGGTTGGATGTAGATGAACTATGTTTCCACAGCTTCCGCCCTACCGACCGCAGTCAATCATTAACCACCTCGACCCAACCTTTCACTATCCCACATTCTGGCTCCTTGTTCAAAGCCATGGCAAAACCTACGCACTCTGCCATCCGGTCAGCAGTATTGGAAGATTCTGCGATCGTCTTTGTTTCTTCGAGAAGCCAGTGTCGTGGGACGGCATTAGACCTTCTCACTCAATGCGCTCTGGAGAATCAATCTGACCGAGGCTATCTCCCGCCTGATGTACACATGTACATCCACGAGGCTTATACCACACGGCTACAAGATCGATCTCTCGCGGATTTTCTTTCGAAAGGCGTCGGGTTTTTCCACGATGGGTTGAGTAGAAGCGATCGTACTCTTATGCTGCAGCTCTACGCTGAAGGCATTATCCGTGTGCTAATAGTACCTCGGGAAGCGTGCTGGTCGTTGCCTGTCCGTGCTGCCGTTGTAGTTGTAATGGGCACACAATACGTGCACTTTGAGGGAGACGAGCGCCAGCTTCGAGAGTATGACCTGACAGAACTTGTCCGTATGCAGAGCCGGGCTGTGCGGCATTCGGGCTCTGGGCACTTTCACTTGTTCTGTCAGGCAGAGGCAAGGAACATGTACGTGCGTTTCTTAACTGAGGGCCTCCCATTAGAGTCCAAACTCTTTGAGTCACGAGTCTTGGAGGACTGGTTTCGAGGAATGCGGAGGCAGGGATTTTTAAAAGAGAAACAACACATTATGGACGCACTGTCTTTCACCTTCCTCGCGCGACGAGTGGGGACAAACCCGGCGTACTACAACTGTGCTTCAAATTTACGAGATGAAAATCTGTCCCGGATCGTAGACCAACTTTGGTCTTTCGAGCAGACAACGGCGCCGGTTGAAACAAATGCAGATATAACTAAAGATTAACGCAATGAGGAGAAGTCGAGAGAGTGCCCGCTATTTACTGATACATTTCTGAAATACTAATACTTGGTGATACTATCAAAGCTGGATTTCGCTAGGCGATTCAACCGTGACTCCGTCTTCAAGATAGGAGTAGAACGACCTTCCTTCGCTAACTACAATGATAGGAGGTTCAAATCATCAACACATGCAAATGGACAAAGTTGTTCGTGTATAAACATCAATTTGAATTGTCGGGAATGACCTTACTTCCTCGGGTACATTTGTCCGTTATTTAAAGGGTCGTAATTCTGGCTGGATATAAGTTGCACGACCTCCTTCAGCTCCTTACCTTCCGCACGTCATGATATTGACTTTCCTCCTTCCTGTTGCTCTCGCTGTTACCTCTTTTGCAGCCGACATTACCTGCTCCCCAGTTGTCAATGGAACATTGCAGCTAGTTATGCCTGACAACGAGGATATTACTCGTACCGGTGTCACCTTCGGTGGGCCAAACTATGTCGTAAATGGAGTGGAAGCTCGGCTCCTGAAGATATTCAATACAGAAAATGCACAAGTATGTATGCCCTGCAAGAAATGGCCTTTGACTTACTATTATTGCACCCCCAGTTTTCTTTCAATGCATGTAATTCCAAGTTCATGGGGTGGGAACAGATTTACAGCGAATTCGGGACCACATTCCTTTATGGACAACTCCAAGATGTAACTAGCGGCCTTTGCGTGACTGCATCTCAGCTAGGCGGTCAGAATTTTGTCTTGTTCTTACTCCCTCTTTTGACTGGTTCTATCAGAATATGTAACCACTGAGTTCTACGCTTCAGATTGCAGCGTCCTCGACAACGAGAGCCAGCTGTACCAATTCTTCCGTATCGAGATCTTGGCCAGTGTAAACGGAGCGCAGGATCAAACGCCGACTATCGCCTTTATCGGTGGCACACCATCCTCGAACCCCGATGGAGCGGAAATCTACAGTTACAATTTTTCTCGGGACGACCTGACCTCGGACGACTCTCTCCCCGACGTTGTCGCTACAAACCCGAGGACTGACAACTCCGATTTAGGTTTCTTTGCGCCGGAATACGCGTTCTGAGTACAGGAAGGGGGATACAGCTTCATAAACAAGAATTGGAAACTAACTTCGTTTATGCTCAGGACATTATTTCTGCTTATACGCATATGAGAATATATTTACAGAAAATCTACGATATTGTTGGACCCATGAACCGGTAGAACGAGCGACCCCTTTCGGGGGGCAGAAGCGTGCTGAAAAGTCTTATTCCTCAAATACTTTCTTTACCCTTTCAAAAGAACCCTCGCCGCCCCATTCAGAGATGAATGTGCATCTACGGTTTTTGGTGGGTTCGTCTATGTTGTCGAAACAATTGGGAGGAAGCAAAACTCCACCCGACGACTGCCGATATTTCAGCACCTCCCGGACAACATCAGGGCTCGCCTGGTCTATGACTGCCCTCAAAAGTTTGCTTCGCCGTTCGTCATCCGCACCTACTCCCTCTACTAGATCACCATCCGTACGATAACCTGGCCAGATATTTGCGGCGATATGATGGACAGCTAAGAACCTCGTGAATCCCTGTAACCCTCCCGAGCTACCGTACTTGACGAGCGCTCGAAGATAAGCACCTAAGACTTCGGGTTCCGTCTCTACTGGGTACATCCACTCTTCTGTCCCACCATTACCTGTGATAACATCACCTACTTCGATTCTGATTCCTCGTAAAACGTGGCCGTAGTCATTCCATAGAAGCTTCCGGTAGTCAGAGGCATAAAGCATTGACGTGGGGGGAATAAGAAGCCTGGAAAAAAGAGGTTGCGAGAAGGATATGGAATCGTAGAGTGAAACAAAGTCGGTGTAGAATTGATAGAAGGGGACGGATGTTCCAAGGAAGTGAAATGAAGCTGCTTCGAGGGGTGCTTGAGATGATGACGGAGAAGGCGGTGGCTCTGGATGAGAGGACGAGGTTGGTGAAGCCTTTATAGTGTATGAGTCAATCAAGTCAAGCATTTGTCGTCCAACAACTTCATCTCTGAACACTTCTTGCAAAGATCTCTCCCCATCCGGTTGAACCTTCGCGTTGCCAGTCCCAACACCATGTTCTAGCATGAACACCTTCATGCATGCAAGCACTACATCTTCCTTCTTCAACCCGACCGTTCCGAGGATTGACGGAGCAAATCTCCTCGTCACCTCCAACTCTACCCTGGTTAATGCCAGCGTCGCTCTCACCACCTCTGTCTCTGAAGCATCCCACGCATCCGGCAAGGCCCCGTGTTGTTGGAAAATCGAATGCTCGCTTCCAGAACGCAATAGATGATTGATGGGTGAAAGCGTCCAGTCGGAATGGAGTGGAAGCCCCAACGGACGCCATTCTGCATTTGCGGTACGTCTCGTCGGAGAAGAAGCAGAAGGCACTCGCAGTGTTGTGCACATACTAATCGATATTGGACTTGAGCACAGCGGAGCAATGTAGGCATACGCAGCCCTTTGGGGGTTGACTTCGTAATTGAGAAAGGGACCTAAGACACCTTTGAGACCACCTTTCTGCTCCCAGACAGGGCTAGGGGCACCGACACCACCTCGCTGTGCGGCCCAATCCGGTGTAACTGTACCAAGAATCTGATTAAGGATTTTTGACATATACTCTTCATCACCACGTTGTAAGATATGCGAGACTCCGAATGCCTGAGCCAGCCACAGATCTGGATGACTATCAGGTAGGTGCGGGGAAAGACGGAGGAACAAAACAAGAAGGGTACTGAGAGGGCGTAGAAGGAGGGGATGAGTTTTACGGTCCCAGAGCCCATGTCCGGTTATGCTAGCGCACAGGCGTGATATATCAGTAAATGGCAATTCAAACGGCGGTGGGCTTCCAATGGGACCAGAACATCCTAGCCATAGGCGAATGGCTGAGAACAGAATGGTTGTACCGGATGCAATTTCTTTATTAGCCAAGATTGTATCCGCTTCTACGTCAGTCAAAGTCTTCAACTTTTGTTGAAGGTCCTCGACCAATGCTTTCAGTTTTTGAAATGCCCTGGTATCAAAAAGCGGTTTCAAAACCAAACAAACTTCGGCCCTCTCATCTTCTCCACCCCTAGCTCCGTTCACTTTGGCGCCCTCAAGGTAAGCGGCAAGAGAACGCCAGAGGGATGCAGAGGTAGATAGGTAATCCACCGAGTCCAAGTGATTGCAAGTGAATTTATCCCAAAGACTTGTCAAACCCGCGCCCCATTCCCAACCCTTGACCTGACTCCAGAGCACCTGGTGGTCAGGTGTCGTGCGGTGAGGATCTATGGCACAAACGATCCACGATTCGAGGAGACCAACGTAGGCTCGAATAAGGCGCGAGTCCGGAATGTTATTGCTCATGGAAGCGGAAGTAGTGAGTTCTAGTCCAAATTTCCACCATACCTCTTTCGCATCAGCCGCTACACTCGAATACAACCCGTATCGTGCCAGAACAGTGTAAAAGTGCATGATCTCTACGATAACAGCTGAGTCATAGTGACTGGAAACCACAAAACGCAGTAGGATGTCGCCTGCACCGATCCTTGAAGATAGAGCTTCTGCGTTTGTCCTCGATGCACTAGCTAGAATGATGAGGAGACGGATAGCGGAGAGTGACGGATTGGATGCGGTGGTGGTAGAGGAAGGAAGAGGGATGATGAAGACTTTTAACAAACCTTCAATCAAACCTTTTTCTTTGACGACTGAATCGGCAAAAGTATTCGAGTACTGTGCAACGCGGGTCAGGATGGACAGGATTTGTTGCTGCGTCGGAGTTGGAGAGTCTTGTCCAAGATCGCTGAGGAGTAGGTTTAAGAACTGCGGTAGCACGTCGGTAAGAGGAAGAGATGTTAATAGATCTGGATCATCCATTTCCTCTTCCATCCCAACGCCCAACTCAAACTCAAACTCTGAATCCTCTAGTCTATTCAGGTGGCCTACTATACACTCCCAAACGAGATCCATTGCTTTTACACCAACAACTCCACGTTCTGGGAGGGCTTCAAGTCCCACGAAAAGTATCCGTTTCAATATCGGAGGAGGTTGAGTTGTTTGCGATGACGATTCTGAATCCGATTGAGAGAGTAATGTCTTCCTCGCAACATTTAATTCGGCATCTTCCTCGTCCGCCCTCAACCATCGTACTACACCAACGAGGACGTCAAACATTGCTGCTCTCTGAGCCCTGACAGTCGACCTCGTTAGAAGGAATATATCATCTAATGTGTATCCTGCTCGCGTTCCTTCGGCATGGTGATGCAGTCCCAGATGAGTAGGAAGAGAAAGTATTTTTGACGAAGGAATAGGTTTCCCGGTGAGATCAAACCGAAGATCTGAAATTTGGTCGGGAAGTGGTGCCAGAGTGGAAGACATCCACGCAAGATCAGGATTATCTGCCGGCGCAGATGGAAAATATTTCTTTCGTATATATTCCGGCGTGCCTTCTTCTTCATATTCTCCGTCATTGACTAGGGGGGGAACCGGTGGTTTTAGTTGACCTTTGAAAGTTCCCAGCGATACAGCGTCTCCATTCGGGTCTGGTGGGGGCAAAGCTAATAACTGTTTTTTCGGCGAGGATGGAGCAGATGGGTAGACATGAACCTGATCTGGAGCAAGTTCTGCAAATCGAAGCTTGCGTGAAGCTCGGTTAGGGCTGTTCGGACGTGTACCTGATAAAGACGAGGAGCGAGAAGCAGGATCTACCGAAAAGAATCAACGCGTAGTTCAGGTTATTGATGACGACTTACTTAGAGGTGAAGGCGAAGGTAATGGTTCTTCTGAAGTAAGTGGAACTGTAGAAAGTAAGTATGAGATGTAGAAAGGATAACGCTAATTGGTACCTTCTTCCAATGCAAACGTGTTGCCTGCCTCCCTTTTCTCTCTTGCTCGCCGCAAGATATCACCAACACCGGGCCCAAATCTTTCCAGAATTTGCCGCCTTTCAGCATCCCTTTCTTCCTCAGTCATGGCCTGCACCCTTGCTTCATTCTCTGCGCTTATCTGCGACATCCAACCATCTTTTGCGTGGTTTTGCATGGTTCTCGGTCCAGGACCAGCAGTGGCACTAGCACTAGCAACATGAGGAACATCTGTGGTCCTCTCTGTAGAAAGCTCCGGTTTGCGTCTACTCTCGTCTCTGTTCTTTAAAAAAGCACTATTCTTCTGGGATCGATGCTGTACAGGTGGAAAGCCGGTTTTGGAGTTAATAGAGTTGGAGAAGCGGGATTGCGATTGTGTAGAAGAATTTGAGGCCAGGGGTTTTCGCTCGAATACCGAGCCTACTAGTGAGGGGGTGAAGGCAGACGTAGACATTAAGGTGTAAATGTCGCGCGTCTAAACATATGATATTATCCATCTGTCATCAGGAATACTCTCAATAAATTTTGAATATCCCAACCCCTGTCCAAGCCGGCGTGGCGCAATGGTAGCGCGTAGCTTTCCTATCATCTCATTTAGTTAGGCTGAAGTTGCGGGTTCGATCCCCGTCGTCGGTTTATTGCGATTTCGATGGTATTTTTATTTCTTTGTAACACATCAGTCACATTCTGGCGCTGTGCTTCTTTCAATCCATCTCCCAAAATGACCAGCATCCTTGACGCTTCAGCTTTGATTTCTCTGATTCCGACTCTGCTCCCTTCTTCAAAATCAATCGAAACCCCCCAAGATGCGCTCGCGCTTCTCTCACATGCCATTCTAACATCTGTGGCTTTTCGACTAATTGCTGTGGACGATTCTTCTTCGACTATCCAATCATCGGCAAATACGTTGCCCGATGAGTGGAACAAACATGGTCCAGGCAGCTATACTCTCAGATATCGACATGAACAGAGTAGTATGGAGTTTGTGGTCAAGATATCCAAGCTTGGATCCAGAACGATGTTCAACGCGATTGCTGTGGAGGTATGCCACTATCACGATCCCAAATTTTGATTCTAATTTTCTTGTCTAGAACGACAAAGCCACCTCTCTAGACATCTCAACCAACGATTTTACCTCGCCATCTTCATTTCCCTACAGCGCAGAAGCACCTGCGGCGCCACCATTGGTGCATTGCTACATCTCTTCCAATCGAGTAACAGATTTTGTATCCCAGTTCAAACTCAAGATTATCCAGAAACTTGTCCCTGGATTGAGAAAGGATGGATATACAGAAGAAGTTGACGTCACCACAACCAATCCCCCTAATTTCGAACAAGGCTCAGCCACTGTTAGAACACCTCCGACAATTCCTAGGTATAATCCTGATGACGAGTTTCCTTTGCGAATGCCTTCGCGAAACCCACTAGAAATTGGCCGTCGGGACCGTGATCCTGCTCCCGGAGGCTCTTTTCAACCCCCTCCGCTGTTTTCGCCTTCTGGTGGGGATGGAATGTTCGTCGGACCTGATCATCCGATTTTCGGCAGACGAGGACCCGGCGGACTTGGAGGTATTGGAGGTATGCCCGGACGTGGTCCCTGGGGCGGAGATGGCTATCTTCCTCCCATGGGTGCACCTCCCGGTGCACGCTTCGATCCTGTTGGGCCTGGCTTTGGTACGGGTGGTATTGGACCGTTTCATGGCAACTTGGGGCCTAGAAGACCCAATTTGCCTGGAGAAGGAGACCCAGACAATGACGAATTTATGCCCCCTGGCGCAGTACGTCTGATTCTTGATTGAATTCTCCATACTAACTTGAAGATTGCAGAGTGATATGTACATGTAAAATACAGTCTTCTTTATTGAAACTTATTGGTAGGTATGTAAAACATATTCATAAATCTCTATCTGTATGTATCGCAAATAGTAACAATAGTTTTGTATCTGGCCAAAGCTGAATATGTCGCCTTGGATTGAAGGTAAACAATAATTTTGTCTGGCCCGCATCTAACATTCTAGACAATGTACTGTTTGAGCTTCTTGAAACGCTCGGCAGCACGTTTGAGAGTATCAACATCTTTGCAGAATGCAAAGCGACCATACACTTCTCCAATGTTGGCGTGCTCGATACAGTAGAACTGAATGCGTAGAAATTAAGAATTTGCTAGTAAATTTGAATAGAACCAAGCTTACCTCGCTGACAGGAATAGAGGAAACACCGACTTCGATAGCGATAAACCAGCAGGCTCTGAAGGGAGAATGAATGATGGTAAAAGGGGGCAAGACAAAAATACGAACTTGAAATCGCGTCCTCGCCCGAGAACACTCTCAGGAAAAGGGTAGTCTTCCGGGAATTTAACTTTTGAAATGTCCTAGAGAAATAACGTTAATATCCGTACACACAAAAAGAGTTGAACGTCAAAACTAACCAAAAGAATAAAGTAGCTTCCTTCTGGGTTAGTGTAAGGAATTCCTAGATCATCGAAACAATCCGTCAAGACTTGACGTCTCTCGGTGTACTCTTCAAGCTGTTTTTTGAAAAATCCTCTTTCTTCAGCTTCTTCGAGACCGACAGCTGCGGCTTCTTGTAGTGGAGAGTTTGAACAGAAAACAATACGTGTGGTGGCAGCTAGAGTTGGCCTGATGATATGCTCAGGCCCAATGAGCCAGCCGACTCTCCAACCGGTTGCAGCGAAGCCCTCTGTGAGTTGTCAGCCATAGACAAAGAGACAGATACCCAAGGCGCACTTCCGGCAGATCCAACTGTCACTGTACGCTCCCACATTCCAGGTAGGTTTGCAATCCGGACATGTTCTTTCCCGTCGAACACGAGCCTGTCATACTAGAGAACAGCACATTCATTTGTGAAGAGACTGGGAGGTATAGATTGCACGAACAACTTCGTCGGCCATCACCAACAGATTGAATTCTTTAGCCAAATCAGCGATTAACTCCAGCTCTGCTCTTGTAAACACCTTCCCTACGGGATTGTGTGGTGTGTTTACAATGATCATCTTGGTTCGCGGTGTGATCGCAGCTCTAGGGAATCTCTATCAGGAAAAGATCAAACCAAATAAACGCGATTCTAATGACCTCAGTTCCTCTGGGTTAATCTTCCAGTCGTCACTCGAGAATTTCCCGGTCGCATTCGCCGGCGGGCGAAGGGGAACGTAGACGGGTTTCCCGTCATTAAATGTGACGGAGGGCAAATACTGATCAAAGAAAGGCTCGAACATGATAACTTCGTCGTCTTTGTCCAAGAATGCAGTGAATACAGAGTATTGTCCTAGGAAGTTACAGTATATCAGATGTAATCTACGAAATCTGTGGTTCCATCATACCTTCATTGGCACCACTCGTTACAAGAATTTCTTTCTCGACATCCAGATCGCGATTGAGCTGAGGACTGTAGGCTTTCTTGATCGCTTCACGAAGACGCAAGCGGCCTTTTGGATGGGAGTAATGATTGGTAGCTACAACCTTCAGAGCCTCTTCGGCCGCTGTCCTAACCCATTCTGGCGGTAGAAAGTTCATATATCCTTGTCCGAGGTTTATACAATCTGCAGGAAGGTTGGCGACGCTATCGAGGATTTAGCAAATATGATAAGTAGAGAAATAGATATTGAGTACAGACTTGAAGATAGACCAGACATCTTCAGCTAAAGCCCGACCTGTTTCGAGACGTGAAGAAAATTTGACTGGGCCGGGAGGGGGACGGTGTGCAGACATGAATCGCAATGTGTGATGGTGAAGGAAATTTGGAAGAGGTTGGGAAAATCTAAATAAGCGTGAAGGACTTGAACGAAATATCATGACTCGAGTCATCATCTCAACAGTTACACACAATGACATATACCATGTACTTACTTTTTGAATCTTTCTCAACGTTTAAAAACTTCTCAATTTATGAACTGAATCGTCTGGTGCTGGTTTCCTGTAGACAGACTCAACCTCGGCAAGCAAGCTTATAATTAGACTGACGCTACCTGGCAGGCCTTTCTATTCAAGTTGATTCTCTCCATGTATAAAAAACTCGAGTGAATGCAAATTATTATGAATGGAAGTATATCTTCCTTCTTGCCTCGATGTACCCCAAAAATGGACCACGTATCGCTGTTGTGCAGTTCTCTCCAAAGGTCTCTAAATTCCTTCATTCTCACTTGAAATCTGACTAATAAGAAACCAAAGTTTGGTCAGGTCGAAGCAAATCTAATAAGAGCAAAGGAAATTTGCTCTGGGTCTGTTTTCTTCATCCAGTACTCTAACAACGTTGTTCACTTTGACGACAGCATCAAGCCTAGGTCCGTGGACCTGGTGTGTTTTCCGGAGATGATACTGTCTGGTAATTCTCAGAGTCTTTATTTCCTTGACACAAAATTCACTGGAATAGGATATGTTTTCGAGGACTCGACGGAAATATTACCATACCTCGAATATCCAAGGACAGGCCCGACGTCTCAAATGTGTGCAGATATAGCCCAGCGGCTCCAGTGTTATGTAGTTGCTGGTTATCCAGAGCGACTCGTAGATTCAGACGAGACCAGGAATCGAGATATAGGTGCCAATAGCGCTGTTCTATATGGTCCGAGCGGAGAATGGATAGGTAATCACCGGAAAATAAATCTTTTCCCAACCGATAGAAGCTGGGCAAAGGCAGGTTAGAACCATCTAGTATGGAGGCATACTTCATATACCGTTTACGATTCCGCAGGTGTCGGCTTCCAGACTTTCCAACTTCCTCCACCTATCGGGAGGCTTAGCCTCGGTATATGCATGGACCTTAATGCCCATCCTCCAGCAGATTGGCAAATGAGAGGACCTCCACATGAGATTGCGGACTATGTGCTGGAACAAGACGTCGAAATACTTATCTTTTTAAATGCATGGTTGGATTCTGAAGTCTATGGATATGAGAATGAAGGAATAGGGGGTGGTGTTGTTGATTGGACTACAGTTGATTTTTGGGCTGCAAGGCTTAACCCACTATGGGAGAAAGACTCAGTTGACAGTGGAAATGGCGATAAAGTGACATCCGTGGTCGTTTGTAACAGAACAGGAAAGGAGAAAGGTATGTACTTATTCAGTTGTTGCATGATTCTGATATCTCACTTCTGTAGGTCGACTCTTCGCTGGCTCTTCAACATGTTTCAACATGCGCCGTGGGTCAGGAAAACCCGAAGTTTTAGACGTTATGGGTAGAAGAGAGGAAGGGTTTCGTATTATGTATAGAGCTTAACACGCCTAAGTATTAGCTACAAAAAATATGATCCGTTCATTGAGCGTGGGGAATTGATTTGTGCTCAGACGCGTGCGCGCGCCAAATCCTGAGTGACATTCTAATGAACAATTCACGACCTCACCTCGGGACGATCGAAGAGTAGGTTTATAAACAAATTTACTTTGTTCACCAGGCATTAATTTCTTTTAGGTCTGGCTTTTCCGACACGCACTTGACGGCAGAGACTTCGTCGGATCGATTCGTTTATAACGGTGAAAGCAGCCCAGATAATGCAGAAGAAGAGGACGAATTTGTATACCCTGGAGCCTCGGAATCTTCAACAAACCGATATGAATCCTCAGAGGGAACTTCTCCAATATCTCCTCCTGTTCAACCACACCCTTCTCCAGCGCAATTAGAATCCTCATATGCTGCTGCTTCATCCGGTGATCTCGTGCTCCTGAAAAAAATATTCCAAATGGCTTCGCAAAACGGCGACGTTGAACCGTTTAGTCTTGCCAATGACGCTTCAACTCGAACTGGAAATACCGCGTTGCATGCTGCTGCCAGCAGAGGTTATCTCGACATTGTCAAATGGCGTAAGTGGCTTCAACCTGAAGTGGATTGTGCTTTTGACCAATGCGAACTCCCAAGTGGTGGAAGACTGTGGAGCTATGCCTGACTTGGAGGATAAGGAAGGAGAGGTATGTCGTTGTGTCGTTGTCCCTTTTTGAACGTCGTTTGACGCGTCTGGTAGACTGCTCTTCACAAAGCTGCTCTTAACGGACACTTACATATCCTCACGTACCTCGTCCCGAATAAATCCTCTGTTCATGCTCAAGACGCGGACGGTTGGACTGCTTTGCACAATGCTTGCTCCAAGGTAAGTTTTAGCGGTGAAAAATACGGCCTTTTTCACGAATCGCTCTTCTGGCAGGGTTATCTTGACATCGTTCGATATTTATGTGAATCGGGGGAAGCTACTTCTGAGGTCAATGGAGTATCTGGTGTCAACGTCCGCAGTAAGGGCGGCTGGACTCCCTTGAGTGCGTCACAGTGTTGTTTAAACCAAGAGCAACTGTGCTAACATGTTACAGTGAATGCTGCCTCGAAAGGGCATTTACCGGTCGTTCGGTACTTGCTCTCCAAGCAATTCGCGGACCCACTAGTGAGAAACAACTGGGGAGAAACAGCATACGATGCGGCGGCTGCGGTATTTGAGGTTTGGATTTGTGAAGTCAGTGCTACCTATCACTGCCGTATATGATAGCTTGAACTTAATTTATATCTCATTTTAGGTTTTACAAAAAGCAGAAGCAGAACGCTGGGGTGATTCAGTTGTATCTTATAATCCCCTCTCTGTGCACACCACGGTCCCTCTAATCCTCTATGAAAATCAACGCCTGGACACCCGCATCAAAACACTAGCTACCTCTGGAGGACGGCCCAAGTTTTCCGCATCCGGTTTAGGGCGGCATGGGAGGCGCGCGCCATTCGAATTGCACCTACTTCCTTCCGACCAACCTAGGAACGAACATATTCCGGCTTGGCGAAGTGATGTCCAACTTCCTTTGCGAGATAGCCCTTGGACTTTGCCGAGACCAGGATCTACTCATCTAGAAGGGGCAGAACGAAGTCATTTCTGGCTGTAAGTTTCCCCATGGTTCTTGATATACAATTCTCCTGAATAAGTGCATTCACAGTTCTGACTGGACTTTGGATGTAACACATCCTGGTGTAGATGCGGAAGAAGGATGGCAATACGCTCGTCAATTCGGTGACGCAGATGATCAGTGGTCCGCTGAGATGCCTCCCCAATTAGAACGTGTAATGAACGGCGGTATGACACTCTCGCCTACTCTCAGTGGGTCCTCCAGGCGATCATCGGGCTCGAGCCGTGTTCCTCCTTCTGGCTGGGTTCGAAGGCGTCGGTGGGTGAGAGTTATGCGTCGAAGACTCGACATTGCACCTCTGCCTTTCCTTTTACCTGATGGCGCAATGTATCACATTGATTCCGATGGTGGCTTGATCCGCTACACCGAAAACTCGAATGACGAGGAAGGACAAGAATTGAGTGCAGTCTCTGCTACGTTCTTCTCCAAGGCTCAGGATTATGTTGGGCGGGCTAGGTATCTTGTTGGATCACAAGATTCCTCAAATGGGGTTTTGTCAGCGGTGGATGCACGTCGTGCCATAGCCAAGCTTGAACGCGCAACTATGGAACTACGTCTTGGGATCGCAGGTTCGTGCTCGTACATGTACTGTTGAGCACTAGTTCATAATCTTTGTAGGAGATACCGATATGGAACGAAAGACTCAAGCCGAAGTTCTTTTGAACGCCTACAGTCGGGAGCTCGAACGGCAAAAATCTGTCGCTGAAGCCCACGGTTTGGTCATAACCGGTGGAGATCAAGAAATCCACGACGATGATGACGACGACGACGAATTTCATTACCCTATGTCCCCAGCTGCCAGCATCCGGGCCTCATCCAGATCAAGTTCTTCAACAGGTTATACCTCCAGACCTGAATCCCATCGAACGGTGACCGATCTTACTCCACAACTCTCCCAAGCGCCAGATTTCCGTGTTCCAACACATGAAGCTCCTCAAAAGGTTACTAGATGGGCTGCCCCTAGTCCACACCAGATTCATCGATGGGAGAAGGATGATGACGTCGCGCAGTGTAGGGACTGTCAACGGAGGTTCAATTTCCTTACTCGAAGAGTTCGTGTCTGTCACTTTCAACGTTATCATTGAACTAACATTTTCTTTTCAGCATGTGTGTCCCTTCCCTCTCTACTAGCCTTGTCCTACCTAATATCTCTATCTAGCACTGCCGAAGATGTGGCAAAATATTCTGTGACAGATGTTCCACGTACAGAGCTCTCCTTGATCCTTCAGACATCGTCCATGAACCCGGTTTACCCGAAAACGGAAGTGCTTCTTCGAGTTCCCAGCGGGTATGTCAAAGCTGTTTCGACGAAGTCAACGGAACGGTACCCAGTGGGATTCATGGGATACATTACACGACTATGGAACGCGTATTTGTTGACCAAGAGCGACTGACAATACCGAACACGCATCTGTCAAGGAGACAATCAAGTTCGCAGCTGAGCGATCTGGCTGAGTACGTGTTATCATTCTGCTGGACCTATTTACTGAACCATTGTGTTAGGTGCCCTGTTTGTAATAGCGTCCTCGATGAAGTCGGGAATGCCGCCGCGCAAGAGGCTCATGTGAAAAGTTGTCTGGAAGGAGGGTCTGGGACAACACAACAAGCCGCGAAATACTTGGTTTATCGACTTCCAGCGGAGAGTTCGCTCATAGGCACTGAATGTGAGTACATCTCTGTTTCCTTGGTTCAGTTACTTCAAGTTAATGACGTCTGTGTTTGTCAGGTGTTATCTGTCTGGAAGAATTCGCAAAAGGTAAGAAGGTTATGTTTTACTATGGACCCACATCACTTATGATCTTACCTCAGATTCTATGGTGGCACGACTTAGTTGTTTCTGTAGTTTCCATAATGGTGAGTTTACCTATCTGTTAGTCTATGTTTTGTATAACCTTGTTTGTCTACATAGCTTGCCTCTCCTCCTGGCTTCAACGAGGTAAAGCTTGTCCTGTTCATGCCCGTTAGTTAGAGCGCCAGTTATATTTAATGTTAATGCACTATCAATAATTGTTTTATGCTCAATGATGATCTATGCTGTCTGATCTATGGCTCGAAGCGTGACTTCAACTTGACTTGGGCATATACTACACAGCAACTCGTGGGACTGGTAAGAATAGATGGTCCTTTACTATTGATTATCACAAAACCCGACACTTGTGTCAAATACCGACGCACCAGTGGAGATTTGAGACGATGAGGATCAAGAGTGAGGGAAGATAGAGTCTTAGGTATTACTAGGCAAACTTGGCATCAGAAGCCCTCTATGGAGAAGTGGGTACATTAGTTGCGGTCTTTAACTTATCGAAATTCGAGTCCAGCTTATTTAGGCTAGTATGAGCGGAATTGGGGATAACGGTCAAATCTAGAAGGGTTGGAGCTTGGAAAGGTGAATATATAATAATGATACGGCTGTACTTAGGCTTCCTTCAATGGCTCGGTTATGATCCACGAGGCACGGTATAACGCTACTAACCACATAATTGAGTGCGGCAGTCGCAAAACATTTGGTAGTTGAAAATTGGGTTCAGCACGCCCCCGCCAACGTACCCGACTGCAGTGGAGTTTTTCCCGAGCCTCCCGCGCTGAAAGGTTGGAAGGTCTGAAATAACATTGTCATGATTAGGACAAGATTGAGTTCACGTACGAAAGGAACAATTGGAGGACTTGAAGGTGGCCAATGAGCGAGTACTACATACATCCTTTCTTCCTGTATCATGCATTGTCTACAAAGACTTGTCTGATGGTCCCAAGGTGTCTTATGATCGAGCAGGTGTTCCTCGGGTACCTTAACAAAGACATGATTTTTTCTACAGTGTTCGTTAAGCTGCGAGGAGGAAGAAGAGTGCATTCAAATTGCTTCCGCAGAACGAGGATGACATGAAAAATCCTAGGCCGATTGCATAATATCGCCAACGCGAAGCCAAGTCAATGACCAGGTCGGTGAGGTGAGAGACACTGTTGTTGGCCAACCAACCGCACATACAATCTTTGGTTTCACCGGAAGCTGAGCGAAAGCCATCTCTGAAAATTCCAAAAACCTCCATCCCATTCTCCATTACCCAATCTCCTTATTTCCCCCATCAATCCCCATCGTCCCTAGGTTCATAAAACGTATTATAATGCATCTGGTTAGGATCCATAACACGAATGATATTATGAAAACTCGAAGGGTCTTCTTCGTCTGGCTCAACTAGGTCTTGACCCTTCCTTCCATCATCTTGATCATCCTCGAACCATCCTGCTGGATCGTCATCGTCGTCGTCATCTTCTGCGTCTTCTAGATCTGATTCAGAAGGCTTGTAATTCCTAGAGAATTCGAAGCTTCAGGTAACCATACAACCAGTGATAATAATCAACATACATGAAAGCCCAGATTCTTGCTTCTCTCTCTTCTTTCGACATTACCTCATGTGGCAAAGGATACCCATGTTGTAAACGTTTCTCCTCCATACGTTGTTTACGCTGGAGATCTTGAGCGTGTGCACGCTGTTCGATCTCGATAGCTTCATCCATACCGAGCATTCCGATATGTGATGGTCCAGCAGAGGCACCCTGTAGTATAAATGGCGTTGGAAGTAGTAAGATGTGGAGATGCAAGGTACTGACAAATCTCGCCAATGCCCTCTTCTTCGCATCTATCGCCTTGCTGAGAGGCGCTTCTTGTTTCATTTCTACATCCATTGAAACATCTCCTTGTCCTCCATTATGATTTCCTTTGGAAGATATGAATGTATTCTTAAGCCCTATATTGATATCTTCCATGCCATGTACTTCAACTAGCTGTTCTTGAATCGCGGCTTGTTCGACGCTTAGTCTGTGGGCGTAAGTAGACGAAGATGCATCGCTGAGAATACAGTGTTAGTTGTCGCGTAGGTACGAGTACTAGAACTGAAAGCTCACGGGGAAGCCAGGATCTTTGAATTCCGATTGTACCTATTCTGCAGTTCCCAGACAGACATCTCTGATATTGGCGTTTGTTTTGGCTTTGGAGAGGGAAGAAATCCTGGTGGAGCGGCATTGGATCGTCTTCGTCGCTGGGTGGGCGATAGAGACCCAGAACGAGAACCAGAATGCGGCGAAGTTGGTGGAGAGGGGGACCTGGGCATATCTGTTTAGTGTAGATACAGATATAGTTGTTGATAGGAAGTATGTAGATATTGAATATTGAAGATCTAGAGAGGATGTTTGAGTCAAGTACAGTAAGTAAAACAACGTTCGAACCGATATTTATATGATTTCGGCACTTCCATTTTGGGACATGTACGCCTGACCAATATCTTTTACCCACGATGATAGTCACAACGACGAGCTCATCTTTTGTCCACGAAACAATTTTGACTTAGTTTTCCGCTGTGCAAGGCTGTTCGTCTGAACTTGGGAGCATGACATTTGCAGCTTTTATGGGTGTTGCACCACCAGTACGAAGAAGTTTTGGACAGAAACCAAATCCAGCCATACAAGCTTTTTGACCTGTGACCAAACTCCACCACAGTCAACAGCTAGTACTACTCATGTTTGAATCCCGGGGTCAAGCAGAAGTGAGCGGAAGTGTAGAATTCAAAGAATGAGTACTATCGGCGACGGTCGTTGAAATGATTCGTTGTCTGTATCCCACTACTATGTGTTATGAAGCACTTCATCGTTCACCTCGTATTAATCACTGTACAAGCAACCTTCGGCAAGCCAATAGATGTGATGCATCCGATTTCGTACTTATATCACTCGAAACCTAGGCAGACAATTCAAAGTACAACCGGGCCGCATTGGGCCACACTGTTATTTCAACTTCATCGATTCTCCCTGCACAACGATTACTACTACACAAAAACTCTGGGAATCTTACAATTTTGCTACAAGATTTTAATACTATGAGAACACTTTCTGCTTGCCAGTGATGCTCCTTGAACCTCAAGCAGCTAAACATTGGCTGAACTGTTACATCAAGCATATCAGCTCACTAAGAAACCAGCAGCTAGAATATCACTCACATATGCATTGACTACTTGACAGGTAAATGGTGACACGCAAACGGTGCCGCCTGTCCAGCCAATCCCCCCACATTGACCAAACTCGGCGACGGTACCAGTGTTTCCCGGTGGGGTGGTTGGCGACGAGCCCGCAGACGATGTTGCCGAAGTACCACCGAGTGCGGCAGTCACCTTGGACTTTACGAATGTCAGAGCGACGGCGCCGTATTCGGCGTCATACCCCTCATGCGTTGCTTGGTCATCGCCATTGCAACAGAAAGGGTCTGGGGCATCGCAGTACGACTGAATTTTGCTAGCGAATGGGCAAACGAAGCCAGCCGGGCGGGGTGCGAACTATGGCGAATTGAAAATTCAGTCATTGTGCAACATACGTGAGTCAGTGAGGAAGACATACCCCTTGAGCCTCGCAAGTGCCAACCTCATAGGAGAGACCATGAATGAAACGCGGGTCACCTAAGAAGATTGCAGCAGCAATCTTTCCTTGCGCAGCGGTGGATATGGGGATCGCAGTACTACCGAGACCTTCATTCGTGTCACCCCCTCCACAGTAAGCATCATCGAATATTTGACCACCCTAATATCTGTGTTAAGAACAGCACCTGGCAAGTCGAAGCCCTTTTTAGACCTACCTGCGAGTAACCAACAAGTACAAGGATGGTATTCGGGCACTGCTCGTTGAATGTGTTCACCTGAGACGCTACCGCAGCGACACCTTCGATGACTGATTGAGCGTAAGAAACATCCCCGCATTCAGCTTGACCCCCACAAGCGGGGTAGTTGATTGCCTCGCTCGTTGCCCCAGGGAATGCGCTCATGATGGAGTCGACGATAGCAAGAGAGCTACCGAACCCCGGCGGAACGGTTGTCTCGCGAGCGCCAAAGATGTGTACATCCGGGCACTGTGCAGCAACAAGGGAGGCACCCAGAAGAAGAGAAGCGACGCGGATCGTCATATCCAGTTGTATAGTTGTCGATGAGCAGTGAGCTGAGCCATTGTCGTCTGCAAAGGACTTATATATCCCTATACCTCAGTGGTGCTGGATAAATCCCGGGTAGTAGGGGTGGTCCGGGTGGCATAACTTGGAAGAAATTAGGAATACTTGGGTCACCCGGTCAAAGGATGGGATAATGTCGGCGCAGAGGTTAGTCGCGTCTCGGTACCATCCTATTGACAACCAACGGTACACCAAAGGGCCGTAGAAGGAACGTGGAAGAAAGGAAGGAAATTTCTATTGCACGGCGTGGTCGAGGACGCTTCTAAGCAGGCTTTAAACAAAGGAAGCATTAACGGGCTTAATATCAAAAGTAGAACATCACTTCATCCAGCACCTGTGAAGGTTTGGTTTCGGTAAAATGGGTCTCGGTGAATAGAATAGACTTTATTTAGCTTTCGATAGTGGGAAGAATTTGGTTTCCCTGTGTGAAATTTCTTTTCTTCCATTGCTACACTCTACCTTTTCTGTATGGTCCGACCTCTTTAGCATAAGTGGAGGATGCCGAGCATGGCAGTAGTATGATGAACGTAAAGGCATATACTGGTGCATATATTTACTCATCGGCAAGTCCCCCAGAACTTTCCGCGTAATTTTAGTTTGAACTAAGCTCGTTCTCAGAGGAATTGGTCCCGAAAGTATTGTCAGACTTGTCAGCTTCCAAAATATCATTCGCGTTTATTGTACAGGGGTCAAACATAGTAATCAAACATCCAAGTATTTAGTACCCATATGAGCATTGGTTAACCTCTTTTTTCAGACTAACACCAGTGCTTCCACTCAACTCAAAACTCTGTTGTTTCACAAACACTGGCTGTACTGTTACATCAAGCGATTTATCAGCATTTTGCAAAGACTGACAATCTAAATGTCTACTCACATATGCGCTCGCCGCTTTACAAGTGAACGGCGACTGGCAAACCGTCGGGCCTGTCCAGAAAACTCCTCCGCACTGCCCCCACTCAGGAACTGTGCCACCGGTAGGCGAAGAGCTTGGCGGGGTGGTTGGCGAGCCGCCTGAAGGCGAGGTTGGCGCAGTGCCACTGCCGAGTACGGCGTTCACCTTGCTCTTTACGAACGCGAGAGCGACAGAGCCATATTCTGTTGCGTAGCCCTGGTGGGTAGCGGCATTGCTGCCGTTGCAGCAGTATGGATCTGAGGAATCACAGTACGACTGTATCTTGCTAGCATATGGGCAGTTGAAACCAGCTGGGCGGGGAGCAAACTATGTTGGATTAAAGATTCAGTCATAGTGCAAGTCACTGTCAGTAAAGTGTACGAGTTTTTGAAAGACTAGTAAAAGGGACATACCCCTTGAGCCGCACAAGTCCCAACCTGGTAAGGGAGGCCGTGAATGTAACGCGGGTCTCCCATGAAGATTGCTGCTGCAATCTTCGCCTGCGCGGCGGTGGATATAGGGATCGCAGTACTGCCGAGACCTTCGTTCGTGTCACCCCCTCCACAGTAAGCGTCGTCAAATATTTGACCACCCTAATATCTGATTCAGGACAGCACTTGAAAAATTGAAATTTCACTACGACGCGCCTGCGAGTAACCGACCAGTACAAGAATAGTGCTTGGGCACTTCGCGTTGAATGCGTTCACCTGAGATGCGACGGCAGCAACACCCTGGATGACTGACTGAGCGTAGGAAACACTCCCGCACGAAGCTTGACCACCACAAGCGGGGTAGTTGATTGCTTCACTCGTTGCCCCAGGGTATGCACTTATGATGGAGTTGACGACAGCAAGAGAAGTACCATAACCTGGGGGCACGGTTGTCTCACGAGCACCAAAGATGTGTACATTCGGACACTGGGCAGCAACGAGGGAGGCACCAAGAAGGACGAGAGAGGCCACGCGAATCATAGCGAGTTGTCAAGTTGTTGTGGAGCAGTGAGCTGGAGTATTGAGGCCTGAAATGGCCTTATATACCCCTACATGCCAACGTTGGATAAATCGCGGGGATGGTACGTTGGTCAATTAGTTGGAAGATGGGATAACGTCGGTAGTCTGTCAGTTGAGTTTCGGGGCCGGTGTCGAGACTCTTAAGTTATTTGACGTTATAACAAACGGCCCGGTCCACTTACCTTTCAACAAACAACTCTCCAGTGACCAGGCTTGGCGCAAGATTCTGAGATTTAGACTAGTTTGGAGCTTTGGTTGTAGGAAGCCAAGACACTCGATCGGCGAAATGATTCACAGTTCACCGAGAATACTTCTTGTAGGAGATCGGGGCGCAACGAAATTTACTTGAGGAAAGAACTTATCGAAACACTTTCTGATATACTTTTCGTTCATTCCAAAGAGAAGACTGTATTGCGGCTTGCATGTAGTATGGTGGAATCTGTCGAAGATAGTCAGACTTCAGGTAAGTAATCACTGTTCCCCAAGGTCTTTCCGAGAATCCAAGCTGCTTTACAGCATTGTCCATTTTTAGACTGATGAACTGGCCCCGGGAGCATCGTCCAGTGATGTCTAGTCTATGATGGAATCCTCTAGTCGGCCTGACCATCACGGTGGTTTTCTGTAAGAGCGCTAATCTACTCAAAACCGTGTGAAACTACGTCATCAATAAATCGAATGCAGATTAGCGCTCATCATTTTTTGATTCTTTTCTTTTCATGGAACCAGTCAAGTGTTGCGTTATTGGTGCTGGATTGGCTAGTACCACATTCCATGTACCCTTTATTCTTGCCCTGCCCAAACTGTTCACACTCCATAGTGTTCTCGAACGAAATCCACCTACCAGTGGACCCACAATCTGCTCCAAGTTTCGTCTTTCACCCTCGAGTGTAATTCTTCACAGGACCTTAGCCTCTGCTCTCTCCGACTCCTCCGTCGAGCTTGTCCTTATCGGAACTCCCAACGACACTCATTACTCTCTCGCTAAAGCAGCACTAGAAGCAGGTAAACATGTTTTGGTGGATAAACCCGTCACTCCAACAGTAGAAGAGGCCAAGGAATTGGGAGAACTGGCAAAAAAGAACAAGAGGGTACTGTATGCGTTCCAGAATCGGAGATGGGACCAAGATTTTTTGGCGTTGAAAAGGCTGTTGGATCTTCAAGAGACGGACGACAAGAGCTTGGGAACAGTCATTGAATTTGAATCACAGTAAGCTTAAGCACTGAATCCCCGATGAACTGATAAGTTGATCTCTGCGGTAGTTTTGACAGATATCGCCAGGGATTAAAAGGATCATGGAAAGACGAGCCTCGACCTGCTGCTGGTCTCATTTATGATCTCGGTTCTCATTTGATCGACCAAGCACTCACTCTCTTCGGTCGACCTACGGGAATCACTGCATTCGCTGATAACTTAAGAGGAATCGGCCATCCGGATGTGGAAGACAATGTATGTTCACTCATGCGTAGCCATGACAAGTAAACTAATTTTTTTCTCATACAGTTTACAATCTATCTGCATTACCCCGCAGGCTCTGCCCTGCCGTACCCGTTCACCGCCATCCTGCGCGCTCATCCTCTCTCAGCACGTGCTCCACAGATTCGTTTCCTCGTTCGAGGCCAAAAAGGTTCTTACACAAAGTATGGTGTTGATATCCAAGAGGAGCAGTTGAAGGCTCTCACTTCCTCCTCCTCCTCCTTTGGAGCACCTTCGATCAACATGATAACCTCCAACGAGTCAGGCTATGGTTTCGAACCAGAATCACTTTGGGGCACACTCGAACAAGCTACTGATCCCAACGGATCTGCAATCGTCAAATCGGTATGGCCCTCGAAAGATGCAGGATGTTATACAGACTTGTATCGTAATCTTGCAGAGGTGATCAGAGGAGCTGAGGGGGTAGAGATGAAGGTTAAATGGGAAGAGGCAACAGCAGTAATTGAAATGATTGAGCTAGCAAAGAAGAGTTCAAAGGAAAGAAGGACAGTGGATGTGCCAAAATAAGATGCAGGCACGAAACCAAAACTGCCAGACCCTTGGCCATCAAAATGCTGTATACTTTTTACAATTGATGCAAATAATTATAGTCTGTGGCTAATATGTGAATTACAACAAAAATTTACAAAACCACCAAGAATCAACACATCGAGTGTTAATTATGAGTCCAATGTTCAAAATGCGAAACAAAGTGTCCTATACCCAGAAAGAATGTAAAACAAAGTGTCGATATCCAAGCTGCAGCTTGAATGATCAAAAAAAACGTAGTTTTCGTCGATAACTTCATAGGCATTTCATCAATTCTTCTTCAGAGGCAACCCATTCATTCCCAACCTTGAGCTCCTCCGTCTCCACAGCGTCCAAATCCACATTCCTAAAAGGGCAAACACAACGAGACCTGTAACGCCCAAGATAACTCCTAATGCAACCTGCCCTCCGAAGCTCAACCGATGCCCAGAGCACCCATCCTGTATCGCATCGTCACAAGGTTGTCCTTTCGGTTTAACCTTGTCATACGCTCCTACCTCCACCTGAACGAAATACGGGTCTGTGTTATCCGTGATGATGTGCATAGCAGTCAGAGTCAGTATCGGAGCGTTATAATCTAGTGCAGGTTCTGTCTCCACCCAATCGCTACGAATATCGAAGAATCGGTCGAACTGATCGGGTCCACCGACAAGGGCACCGTAAAGAACGTAAGTGTTTCCTTGGGAAAGAGAAGGGGAGGTGTCGACGGTGTCGATGGAGGATCCGCCAGAAGACATCGCGGAGGATGGATTTATGGGTGAGTTGGGGTGAATGCCAACGACGTACGGGACAAACATTGGATTGTTGCCGAGGGCGTAGTTTAATTGGGATTGGGCGAAGGACTAGGAAGGACGGATATAGTTCAGTATCTAAGAAAATAAAGGATAACTGGCATGGCATACAAGATAATCTGCGAGTTTGTCTTTGCTGCTAGTAAGTCCTGAAGCAGCGTATCTTGTCAATAACATTGCGGCGTTGAGAGCAGGATTGAGAGATGCGTCATTGGAACCTCCGGGATAGTATAACAAACCACCTATCGCGCGTTCAGTACACGAACCTACGCGGTACCGTTGGAGGCTCACCTTTTGTCAGATATGATTGTCCGTCGCTACCAGACGGATTTACAACGAAATCTAGATACCTTTCTGCCTCCTTCTGCCACTGGGAAAAGTTGCTAGCTCCTTCGTATCCTAAAGACGCCATCTGCGCAAATAAGATGTAACACCCTGGAGCTAGAAAATAGCACGCATCAGTGCCACCAACCCCACGGAGGACCTGAAGACGAGAAACACACTTTTACTATCCCAATTAAAGACATCGTTCTGTCCTGCAAGGCTGAACTGACTATAGTACGTTTCAGCGAGAGAGTAGTACTGTTGTGGACTGAGAGACGATATTGCAGTTGAATTGGACGAAGAAGAGTTTGTTTTAGCATTTTGTGACGCGTTCACCGCAAGACTCAGCCAAAGTCCCCCCATGACGAGATCGTCCCCGTATCCACTACTCGCGTAACTTTCAGCGGCCGCGGGAACACTGTTTTGATAGACTGTCATTCCACCAGACGCGTTCACCGCAAATGAGTACAGTTCGACCGCGTGCGTTAGAAGAGTGGCGGCATATGTTGTATTTTGCAAAGATGCGGGAGCTGTGGTATTGACATCACTCTTGCCTATGCTAGTAGGGCTGAGTGTTCCGCCGTAGTATAGATAAGAGCAAGCAGCAAATGCACTAGAGACACTTGAAGCCGCGTCTGTACCAGGCGAGGTATTGTTTATTTGGTAAGAAGGCCGTGGAAGGGGAATATTTTGATCGCCTCCCCAGTACGCATTGTCTAGGACGGCTAAAAGTCTGAGGTAAGCAAGTATCAATAAAAGTAGATGTTAAAGTTTACTATTAGCGACGTTAACATAGAGAGTATCGTTATTTGGATGGGCCTTGATGAGCCAGTCTAGTCCCCAACGGAGCATGCTGTCCAAGTATGTAGTCTGATTGGTTAAGTCGTAGGCCAGCCCGAAATCTACTGCACCCCAGCATATGGAGGTCAAAGTGAATGATAATGGAAACGCGGCTTTGATATAATCTGTACACAAGCAAATGAGACATTAGTCTAGATACCGTAGATAGTGATTACCTCCAGCGTCATAATAGCCTCCAGTCAAGTCGAGCCCAACATCACTTCCATCGCTGGTGCAGCTGTTATTTCTCCAGGTCACCCTGTTCGTATTTGGGAGATTACCACTACGTTGTGCTTCGTAAAAATATAATAAGTCGCCTAGTAATGTCGACCATTGTTCGTTTGGGACAGATGTATTAGTTCCTGTAGTTGAAATAGCTCCACTAGAGGCATTTGGAGGAAGCCATGGAGGCGAAGGTAGTGATAATTGGGCATGGATTCGTAAAGCGAGAGTCAAACAAAAGATTATTGAAAGTAGCATGGAGGCAGGGGCAGTGGCGCACGGACCACGTTGAAGGTTCAACTTTCTAATAAAAAGGTCGGGCCGGCGTAATGTCATATGAGACTCAGACTTGGATAAATTGCTTTGACCACTTATAAATAGCTATGTTGCTAGCTGAAGCTACGTACACTTGTTTACGGCTAGCATAAGTGTAAGATAAGGCAAGCTACGGCCAGCAGAAGAAGCGGAGTCACTCGTTTATTCCGGTCCGCACGGTGCGGTGGAATAAGCGCAGTGACGTGTGCACTCGAGAGAATTATCTTCTCTCGTTGCTGCACTCATGTTGTAGACCGCTACGGTCTTCATTCCTTTCCTCAGACTTTTGGAGTCTTCTCTCTCATATCTTATGGTTTTGAAGGCCCCACCCACCATTCCCTTTTCTTCTATTATTCCTTTACGCTTGGTGTGCTCGGGTCTTATCTTCATGCTTCCTTACAGCTGATGTAGGCCGGCCGGGTCACCTTGTGTACTGGAATTGGCCGACACTGTTCCAGGCCTTCTGGACTCTGTGCGCGCCAATTCCATTCGCAAACATCCTTCCTTTCCTTCCTTGCTTTTCTTCTTACAAGCTCAGAGCCTATGCGTATGTTTGCAACTGCGTCTGGGTTCGCCAGCTTAGATATTTTATCTATATCTTCTAGGCACCCGCGCCGTATGCTAGTACTTGCCTTATATGGTCTATATTCATGATACACAGCTTATCAAACAGTAAAACAAGATATTCGCATAAATCCCAAAACGATACCAAAATCGCCGTTAGTACACCTCAAGCACGTAGCGCTCCTCCTCCTTCAAACCCTCTAGATATTCCCCCGCCTCATCCTTCGACATACCCTCATATTGAACAAGCGCCCCACAAAGTGCCTCGAATACATCTGGAACAGGCCAAGTTGGCCCACAAAGATAAAAAGCGCCCTCTTCATACTTCAGCATTTTCACCAAATCATGCGCGTCCTCTGACATCTTGCTTTGGATGTACACTTTCTTGACACCAGGTGGACCATCACGAGAGAAGGCCAATCCAGCACGGGTAATGGTGCCGTCAAGGATGAACGCCTCAATCTCTTCTCCATACAGATATTCTTGAGATTGGTGACGAGAGCCAAAGTAGTAGTATACTGGACCGATGGGTTTGCCTTGCGACTGAAGGAGGGCCTTGTGTTGTAAGAAGGCCCGGAAAGGTGCTGCACCCGTCCCTAAACCAGCCATGATTACAGGTTGTGTGTCGGTCGGAGGGAGCTAGAGAAGGAAATATTCTAAGCAAAAGAAAGCAAAGTGATGAGAATACAACACACCTTCATCACACTGGGCTTAATTGATACCGTAACTTTTTGTCCAATTTGAAGACCTGCAAGATAACGCGTACATTGTCCATACTTCGGGGAACCTGAGAGCTGTCAGATGTGAAACGCTCGAAAGCATAGTACTGTTGCTTACCACTTGGAGTGACCCAATCAACAGTAACTACCAACAAATCGACTCTATCACCAACCACACTCTGTGCGCTAGCAATGGAATAATGTCTGGGCTTGATGTCTCCAATAAGCTCACAAAGCACCTCGATCCCAGGGCGGGCACTGGGGTACAGCCTTAAAACGTCCGCAAACGATACTGTGTCCTTTTCTCCTAATTTCTTAAAAGTTGAGCTACCCTCTGCGGATCCAATGAACATCAAAGCGTATTTATCCGGTTTCGACGTAGCATAGGGTGCGAGGTCGGTGTAGAAGGATTTTGGAGGACGACCGAAGAGATCAATTTGCTGCTGCAGGGCTTGGAAGACCGTACGAGTGTGATGTTTGTCATCGTTTCCGGGAACAGGAATAGTGACAAGACGGTGAGGATCTACGCCATACCACTCGCAGAATTCAGTCACATCCTGTGCGTCATTCCAACCATGTACACCAAGCGCCTCTCCAATAGCGTACTTCAGGCCTGTGCCACTCGTGTCGAACTCGAGATGGAAAACGTTTCGATCGTACTCCTTTGGTGTAAGACGGCGGTTGACGGTACAGGTGACGAGGAAGGTGCGCTCAGGTAGCTCCGGGCGTAACGCCGGCACCTGCGGGAACGCCTCGTCTGTCAATTCTGGCGGAGGACTGAAGATGGACGGGAACATAAGGTGTTTCGCGGCATCGTGCCACGAACCCAGGCGCGCGCCGTTGACCACCGTATCGCCTTCGTCGGTTTCGACAGCGATTGCATTGAACTCAAACTCCTTGAGCTCAACAATCTTCTCCACCACGGGTGCTTCAGTGAAAAGCACTTCCTCCAATGCATCCCAAGTCTGGGAGTTGATCTTGCTCAACTCAATTCCTTCCACTTGCTCTCCATATGATGCAATAGCCAACTTCAATACGTTCTCTTCCGTACTGGCTCCGCCTAAATACATCCTCATGAAAGCCAGATAAGCGATAATGTTGGAGATGGCATCCTGGGCTGAACCAGCAGCACCAGCTAGTCCTTCCGCGATAGCCTGCACATCGATGATGAAAGGACGAAGTTCCTTCTCAAGAATAAGCTCTGTCACCTGCCCCGGAAGGTTGGAGAAAAGCTCTTCTGCGGTCCACGATGTTACAATCAAGACAGGGGAGTATCGTTTGGCATACCTGAGAATCGAGTGACTCTTCAAAATCGTGTGGTCCAAAACGGCGAGGAAATCTACCTCCCCGCTTGTCTGAGCATCATACGGAAGGACAAAAGGTATGGGCATGCCATCCGACTCTGGAGCGCTCTTTGGGGCCAAAAGGATACGACTGGCACTAAGTCCTCCACGCTTCGAAAAGACATCATGGTCGATGGAAAGGCGGGATGAGATCGTCTCGCTTGTAGAAAGAGCACCTTCTACAAGAAGAGGAAGGTTGGATAGAGTAGCTTTGGGAGTACTGAAAAACATCAATTTCTTCATGATCGCTGGCATAGGGTCATCTAATTTAGCTACGAAGCCGGCTAGGAGATTCCTAAAAGTATCCTTCTGGGAGATGTAAACCTGGGTTTGAGACGGCGTAATGCGATGTGAATGGACAGTAGGTGGACTCGGGGAATCTAGAAGGGTACTAAAGACATCGACATAAAGAGGTCCTTGCGTGGATGCGTTCGGAACATCGTCAAAGACGTGAATATTCATCACAGTAGCAGGCAGAACGGCGCGAAGAGCGGCCTCGTCCCAAGGCCTGAGAACATTCACCGATACAGCGGCCAAACCTCGACTCTTGTTCGCAATCGCTTTGGCGGCAACAGCCAAGGGGCCATTTAAGAAGATCACAGCTGTGTGCGCCTCTGGGTCACCGACGTACTCGAACGAAGAATAGCCAGCTTGCTTGATAGCCTCGGCGACGGGTATACTCCCATAGTCTTTGTCTGGAAGAGGAAGAGTCGCATGACCTACTTCTCTAGAAGAGCCAAAGTGGTCAAAAATATGGACGACGTGGGAACCACTAAGCTGGTAGGACAGCTGAGTGAAGTGGACTGTCTCCTGCGAGGTAGCAGATATGAGTACTACGATATTCTCCGGGAGAATCGGTAGCACAGTAGCAATGTTAGCCAAAGTAGGGGAAAGCGCAAGCGTTTCTCCAACGGGTGTAATGTTAGGGACTTGGATAACAAGCCTACTGGAGGCCGTTGCGGGCGGAAGGTACGAAAGCGCAGGGGACATTAGAGAAAGACCCTGTGGAGAAGTGAATGCCGTGAGAACAGCTCCACTAGCAGTATCAGAGCTGGTTCCCTCGGAGAGTCTTCCTACAAGACTCAATCCGGCTCCAGCACGAGTCTGTAGATCCACAACCTTAGCCGTTCCTGCTTCGGACTTCGCCCATATTTTCGTTAGGGTTCCAAATCCTACCTGTTCCGCGAGGTCATAGATGTAAACCGAGGAAGTGGTTTTTGCTCGCGATGAGATGAATTCCACAGCATTAGATGCTGATACTCTGGGGTCTTCAAGCATTTGCTCGAAGGTGGTTGCAGTAATACCCCCTAACTTGGGGGAAGCTGGGGACACCAGGGTAACTGAGGAAGAAAGAGAATCGGGGACGTCGACCGCCATGGATGTAAGCTAGTTGTAAAAGGTAAAATTTGGACATGTTTTATCATAAGTAAAGATGAGCAAAAAGTTGGCAAGAAGCACGCCTTAAATTTAAGCGCCCACCGCATTCGGATCAGCGTCGGAGCTCGTTCCGCTGCTTATCGTAGTTTCATCTCATTCGAATCCTTAGACTTCCACTATGGCAGGCGTTCATAAGCTCTCACACCCCATTGTGAACGCGGAGCTCAGCAAACTCAGAATGAACTCCACAACTTCCAAAGAGTTCCGAGAGGTGAATTTGAGAAAAGACCTTCAACTGTCGCTGATATTCTGCACTAGGGCATACACAATATCGCTCTTGTTCTAGGACTAGAGGCATCCAGGGATTTGGAAGAGGAAACATTTGACGGAGTAAATCTGTCCAAAATCTAATGCCTTATCGATCTTCATTAATGCTTCATTGACGGCACTCTACAGCGTTCACCTGTCGCATCTTTCAAGGGTACTATCATCAAACCGCGGATTGGTTTAACACCAATTCTACGTGCTGGCCTTGGAATGACAGACGCTCTTGTATGAGGTTTCTCGCATATCGTATGGACGTATGAAATGATAGCCAATCTTCCTCCGCAGTTGACTCTTTTCCCGTACGTGGTTGGTCCTTTAAGCCGCTATTCCTGGTCTCTCTCATGGTTTTTTTTTCAGATCTGCTCCTGTTTACCATCTCGGACTCTTCAGGGAGAAAGTAACTCTTCAGCCTGTCGAATGTAAGGAATAGCATGACATGTTGCAAGCTACAGAGCTAAGTTGGCCTGTAGACTACTCCAAGTTACCAGAGCCTCCAGCCGTTGATATGGTTTATCTTTTGGATCCTCTCATTGCTACTGGTGGAACTGCCACTGCTGCTCTTACCATGATTCATGACTGGGGTATCCCTGGTAAAACCTTTCCAAACAATTCGGATGGCTATCTAACATCATACAGTTGAGAAAATCAAACTTCTGTGTGTACTTGCATCCCAAGAAGGTCTGAGAAATGTTCAGAAGGAATTCCCTAGACTCGAGGTAAGCCCTACGCGTATTCATTGACAATACTAAAACGATAGATAGATCTGGGTTGCAGGCATCGATGAAACGTTAACAAAGGAGGGAATTATCAGTCCTGGTTTAGGCGACACCGTAAGTAAGATAAGATCTATGAATTTAAACATCCCAGCTGAGGTAGTTTATAGGGAGACCGACTCTTCAATACTCTGCAATGAAAGTTTCCAATTGGCAAGTCGCAAATAATATTAGTATAATAGCAAAGTCATTTCAAAGTTTTTCACGCTACTTACATCGACGTTTATACTCGCAGGGTTTCAGAGTATCTGCTTGAGATGATATATCATCCCATTCTTTCTGGCTCTTGAACTTGCGAGAGACTTTCTTGAACTCAAACAAAGTGAAATGGGTGTTTCTTTCGTCCTGCGGATATGTCAATCTTCGTAAATACGAACGGGTGCACAACACTCACCTTGGACTTGAGCTTGAAACCAATGGATGAAACAAGGGACACGAAAGTCTCTATATCCAGGAACCGACTAGTCACCTCTGCAATTTTGAGCTCTCCACTGAAATAGATTATAAGCTCACCCGAAGCACGGAAGAACAAGCAACGTACTTTGGCTTTAGGACTCTCCACGCGTCACGTATTGACTGAGGCCAATTTGTACTCATGAGGCTCAACGAAAACACCACCACATCGACAATGTGAGCTTCGCCATCCGAAATCGAACCTTCACTCCCTTCCGAGCCGGGAAGGGGTAGCGTCCCACATATATCGGCTTCCACTACATATGGATTATTCGAGACAAGATCGAATGACAGAACGGATAACCCTTTCGGTATGAGGGCCCGAGCAATGGCCGCATCGCCACAGCCCAAATCAACTACAACCGTTTTCGCTGGATAACTAGATAGCATTTCGACGTAATGATCAACGGGATTTGTAGGCCATGATAGGACTTGCTGGCGGAAACCATTGTGGTACTGTGTGTGCGATGAGTAATTCAGAAGGAAGAATACAGGAAGTGAGTTTTACCTCGGAATAGACTGTAGGATCTTCTTGCATCATTCGATGTGCGTCTTCGCTATTAGTTTCGTAAAGTGTTTGGTTGAGTAGACTGCGTTGGGAAGGAGTGAGGATACAAGAGGTACGATGGATTACCACTCACCGAAAACGTGCTCCCTCCAGCTTCTGCTTCATGCCTTTCTGCATGCTCGTTAATCCAGATGAGGGTTCGTCGTTCGATTTAACGGTCAAGTTATCGTTAGAAGCAGACTGCTGTTTTGATAGGCTCTCTTTAGATGCCTGTTTACGAGCATCATGGCTCTGTTTCGCCTTTTTCGCTGCTCTTTCCGACGTCATCAAGGGCATAGGTAAAGAAATGCTTTTCTTGTCCACTTCGGCACTGGCTGCTTGATTTCGTTTCTTCTTCTTTCGCTGAGATTGAGATGATTGACTACCAGTGTTGGATTTAGCGGCATCCACGCGCGACTCATCCTCGTCCCGCTTCTTGGTCAACTTTTTGACAAGTTTTTCAAGGTTAATTTCCGAAGAGTGGACTCTAGTTTCCGAACCTGTATCGCTTGTTGGTCTCTTGCGTTTCCGAGAACCAGCCTCTGGGACAGGATCTGCGGACATCGACCATCCTGGAACGTCAAATTTGAAAGGCATGTATTAGCGCCCGAATAGCGCCTTGTTGTGAGGTCAATTAGAGTTCAAGAAATATAAATGCTCGAGTCCAGATCGGTCAAGCTCTCCATGTAAACGTAGATATTTCCTTGGTTTCGCCTCCATTCCAGTCGGTCTCTACAAGATTTAGACTGCGGCGGGAAGGTCACTAAACCGATACCCTCAACCCTCAAGGCCTCATAGATCCATCAACAAACTCAGCCTTCTACGAGTCACCAGTCCACCCTTTGTGATTAGCTACGTATGGGGGGCGCCAGAATCATAATGCAAAACTGGCACGAGGCTTCGCCCCCAGCAGAGTAGGCACCCACTCCTCGTTTCGCATTCAGTCTACTAGCAATATGTTTGCGATCGACTCAAACGCCACGACCTTCTTTAGACTTCGGCGCAGCTGAACCTTGTAAGAATTCAAAGAAACGCGTTTTTCGCTCGCTTCTGTTCGTCATAGCCACCTTCATTTACATACTTAACTGTGGGTTGAAACGATCTTTATCCCACAAGTCTCTTTGTCTACCAGCACTCGATTTTACTCGCTGATCATGGTGTTAGACCAAGGATTGACTGAGCGTCGTTCATCGGTGAGTAACTTTCGAGGCATCCCTTGTCCTTGTCCTTATTATATTTTTGATTTTACGAAGACCAAATCCAACGCCCCTGAGGAATGGGGCCTTCTCCATAGAGAATCCCCAGCGCATCAAAGTCCGATGGAGGTTCACGCCCTCAAAGACGCGCCGATTTTGACGAGAGAGGCATTTGATCGCTGCAGCTCACACGCTGCTCAATACGGAGTTCTCGGTTGCGCAGTATCGTGCCAGTAAGTTCTGAGGTGAAAGGTGTTCGACGGTTACTTCTGATTTTGTACGCAGCCTCAAGGACAAAAAGTACACATTCAGGGATCCTCGTCTGTATCTGAATACGGTAAGAAATTTTTCCATGTCGAGTAAGTCACCTGATGGACCCTTTCACGCAGAATGCCCCTCTGTCCGCTCTTGTATGTGGTGTCCAAGGTTTGCGGTTCTATTTTTGCATACATTGTTTATTTATATTGCCTCCAAGGTTCTGGAAAATCCCATACGGTTTCTGTCATGTTGGAAAATATGCTTATAGCTAACTCTCCGGCACTGGGAAATCTGTCGAAGCCTCTCTCCGGCCTCGTCTTGCACTTTTCCGAAGGTGGCCCGGGCTCTGGACCTTGTGAGGCAGCCTGGGTTGGTGTTTCGGACCGCCCCTCAATCGTACCTCCTCCAGTGAGGGTCTACGTATCAAAATCATCTCTGAACACGATGAGGACTGTCTACGCTCCTCTGACAAAACGGGGCAATGTCGTTGTTGAACCACTCCAGTTTAACGAGTCTGAGCTCGATGCTCAGGCTTTCCTCTCGCTAATGGCTGTAGGATCTTCCGACGGTGCGCCTCTCTACATCCAGATCCTCCTCGTAAGTCGCACAAGCAACTCCCTCTGCAATCTACTCATCTATCGACTCTAGTCGATCCTGCGTGATCTTGGCGAATCCTTCTCATACCCAGCACTCATGTCTGCACTGGAGTTGAAGAAGAAGAACTTTAACCCAGCACAGCTAGCGGGCTTGGAGCAAAGGCTTTCTCTTCTGACCTCGTTCATGGCTCCAAAGAAGAACAAAAAGAACGGCTTGTGGGATACACTGACGGATCAGAGACGTTTTGCGCCCGGTGAATTGACGGTTATTGATCTCTCTGACCCCTTCATCGATCCTGCTTCGGCATGTGGTCTTTTCGAGGTTATAACACGTTTGTTTGTGCGCGCAGAAGTGAACACAGGAAAAGTTTTGGTTGTGGACGAAGCTCACAAGGTGTGTTTTGATTTTCTGGATCGTATACGGCTCCATTCAATAATATGTAGTACCTCTCTTCAAACAACAATGCATCTGGCTTCACAAAAGCTCTACTCAGCCTCACCAGACAACAGAGGCATCTCGCGATGCGTGTTATCATTAGCACCCAAGGTCAATAAAGCCAACTCTCAATTGCTCTCACTTATCGATGTTTTCCTCAGAGCCAACCGTCGTGAATCCTGTGTTGCTTGACCTCTGTACTGTTACTATCCTGCATAGGTTCTCTTCGCCTTCATGGTGGATCCATCTTGAAAAGCACGTCTCTGCAGACTTCTCGAATACCGAAGCCTTCGACAGAGTCGTGAGATTACAGGTAAATGCTTCTCATTGTGGGATTATCAGCGGAGCTGACTATAATCACACAGACTGGGGAAGCAATCGTGCTGGCGCCATCTGGTTTAACGACGTTCCCATCGTCTGTCAGCGGTGACCCGGAGGCAATGCAGAGTGTGGGCCATATTGGTCGACATTATATTGTGCTTAAGACGCGCCAGAGGGTTATAGTAGATGGTGGAGCGTCTGTCCGTGTACTGAAAGATTGAATGTGCATACAATTTTTTGTTCGGTTATGAATACTCTCTTTATGCAGTGTATTGAGTACAGAGTTTATCAGATGTACTCAAGCTTTCACAGTGTTCTGGTTCCGAAGCTGAAGAGTCTCTCTTTGAGCATCCTCGGTTTGACGATGATCAGTGACTCGTTATTTCGGATGTCATCCGCTCTTGTTGGCAATGTTACTTGGTTTTTCGTCTTCGGCGTATCCGACTTGAAAGTCAAAACTCGTCAGATATCGGTACGAGGGTCCTCACTCTTTATTTGGCTTGCAGGTAGATTTATTAGAGGGAAACTGCCAAAGGAATGACTCCTGTGAACAAACCCCGTTGAAACCGATATATACTTAGCCGTCAACCCACAGAAGACCAGGAAATCTGGCATTTTACTTTACAGGACAGGTCCTTCTCTTACTTATTTCCAAGCTGGTTCACCAGTTTTAATTTTTCTAGGGTAGAGATGAATACCACATTGTAAACAATGTTTGAGCAATTCTATTGTTGATGTTTTCTTCTAGGCGATGCAGCTACGCTTGCTGCCACATCTCCATGAAGAAAAAGATCTTCCGAGCAGCCTTCGGAAACGTGTGAACCAGGAATCACTATGACCATATGACCATATCCTCGTCAAGGTGTAAAGAGCAGCTATAACTGTCCCGAGGATGCTGAGAAAGATGACCAGGATGACCCCGACAACGACACGGCCAGCAGTATCATGGCTGCTCAGAATACCTAGCGCGTATGCAAAAGTAGATAAGGTGAAAGTGCCCACACAAGTAAGACGGGAGGAAGACTGAGTAGCATAGCGTGTCCATGAAACCCGAGCATATTATGCTGAACATTCCGCATGTATGTGAACTAGATACATAGTTGAAACCACTGACACATCTGAGAGGTGGTGAAATGCACGCACAGAATCAATAGCTCGGTATTTTGCTTGATGTTGCCATATTGCAAACACTCCGACAATGATACTTCCCAGTGAGCTGAAAGCGGACACGAGCGCAGCTAGCTCTACAAAACGAGAAATATTAGGTACCGAAAGGAGGCCGACCGTAGCGGACAGTAATACAGTTGACTGGAATCACAAGTAAGCAATAGAGGGAAAAACGCGATACAATACTTACAATTAGAAGGAAGTCAGAGTACTCTCTAACCAGGCGGCCAATGTATTTTTCCCAGTTGGCTTGCATTCCAGCCAATCGCCCACGATATTCGAATGACTGTTTAACTAGTCGCATATAGCTGTATGGGATGCCAAAAAACACAACATTCATGATGAGATGCACAAAAGGGAGCGCTGTAGCTGCAGGCAAGGCTACCTTGGGCCGAGTAAATTTATTTCTGAGACGTTGGCCTAGTTCTTTACGAGGAAGTTGGCCATACATCTCTGCGTCTCTGAAACTGCAGATTTCACGTAGAAGCCAAGCAAGGAATGCGACTTTGGCTGGTGATTTATCATAACAAGGCGCTATATATCCGATAAGTATAATATCTACTCTTCAAAGCACGAAACTCACATTCAAATTCCTTAATACGTCGGAGCAGCTCTTCGCACTCGTCTTTTGAAAAGGGAACGACACACTGAGCACCAGAGATCAGATTGTCAGCCTACGGTGATCATCAGACTCGCATATGTACAATACATGGAAGAAGGGCAACAGACGTAGAACCAAGCTAGTGCATCACAAGCATCGGGTACTGCTCGTACAGGACATGGTATGTGGGCTGAATGGGCCCACAAATAGTTCCAGTATAGCCTTCTCCGACGGTTTACTAGCAAAGATTATTTATTTAATGAGAAGGAAACGGTCGATCGAGTGAAGACTTACAAGTTGCTGGATCCATGACCGAAAATGCGTGGCTGTCAGCATTTTCATACTTGTGTGCAGCGATGCAGTGGGTATGATTGATGTAAAGCGCAAAGTTAGTACAGTCTCCAGAATTGCCGACGTGCATCTGGACTTCCAAATCTTCCTCCCAGTCATTGATACCAATATCCAATGCGCTGTGCAGGACGACGGAAAGTAGTCCAGGATTCCGTATATCCTGATCGACGACGATTCGACCGTCGGAAAAGTAAATCGAGCCTTGAGGATGCACGAACATCTGCCAACCGTCCGGTAGTAAGGACGAAGAATCTAGGTCTTTGTACTCGTCAACAGAGTCTGTGAGCGTGTTTGACCTCATCATCGTAGAAGTTTGAAAGTTGTACATCGAATTCTGATCATAATACTATTCGGTGATGGTTCATCGCTAAGCGCGCGCACGCGTTTTGCTCTCAACTTTCATCTCAAATGAGTTTTTTCACGAACAACAACGCAGGAACAGCGGGGCAGACTGGAACAGGAACAGGACTAGGCGGAGGAAACATGTTCGGCGGTGGGGGAGGGTCTACAGGTACTCCGAGCATTTTTGGTAATACTGGTCCGTAAATCTCTCCATTCTGCTTTATCAACAACTAACAACAACAATACAGCAAATAAACCAGCGGGTTCCATCTTTGCCAACCCTTCAGCACCAAGCGGCTCAAGCTTTTTCGGAAGTCCTAGTGGGAGTGGCGCGTCAGCTCCTGCACCTACTTCGTTCGGAGCGTCAAATACGAGCAGTACAGCAGCTACGCCTACGCCTTCTACAACAAACCCACTGTTCGGAGGGGGCTCGTTCTCATTACCAAAACCAGCCGACCAAGCCAACAAGGACGCGCCGAAACCTGCTACTTCTAGCTGTGCGTCCTTTGATCATACATTGTCTTGTTACTTTATAACAGTTCTTTAAGTTTTCAACAATTCAAATCCGAGCGCATCTGGTAGGTTCTTACCCAGAACTTTTTGACACTGTCCCAACGCAACCTATCTCTTCGAATTAGGATCATCATCAGGACTTTTTGGTTCAACAACTCCAAAGCCAGCTGATAATGCTGCCTCGAATCCCGGGACGACCACTGCTCCGACAACCACTCCCGGCACAGGCTTACTAGGCGGTAGTTTGTTTGGAAAATCTCCTGCATCAGCCGCTGCCCAGAATCCTGCCACTGGGATCACCTCAGTGTCTTCCTTCTCTCTTGGTCCAAACACTACTAGTACTACCCCTGCTGCTGGTTCCTCAACAGCAGCTCCAGGTATATCATCCATCGCTGTACTACTATCCGATGAAATTCTCATTCATTCCCAGCATTAGGCGGAAGTCTTTTTGGAGCAAAACCGGCTGAAAATAAAGTACCTGGTAAGAAAAAATAGCATTTTTCAAACATCTGTAACGTTACTTTGCTTAGATGCTCCTCCTGCTGCTACTGGTATGATAAATGCCCGTTCTGTTCTTCTCGTGCCGATCTTTCTTTCTTTCTTTCTTTATAGCTTCGGCCAGTGGTCTTGGTCTCCCAAAGCTTGGAGACAAACCAGGCGAGTTGTGTTACTCTCAGATCCACTGTTTTCATTGATATCTCCCAGGAGGCCCGTTAAATGCCTCTTCGCTAGGTTCTTCAACAGCCAACTTAGTTGCTGTTCAACCGCCTTCCATGCTCCGAGGCAAAACCATTGAAGAGATCGTCAACAAGTGGTCCAATGATCTCGAGACTCATGTCAAAGAGTTCAACAAGTTTGCAGCTGAAGTGTCTGTATGGGATAGAGCTCTTATTGAGAATTCAAATACCGTACGTTGGCAGATCTGCTTCTCGACCAGGTTCTTGACTGTTTGTCCTTTAGCTGGCAGCGCTATATAGTCATGTTCTAGCGGCGGAACGTGAACAGGCTGAGGTCGATCAGTCTCTTGATCACATCGAGCAACAACAGAGAGATTTGGCTGCTACCCTAGATGCTTACGAGAAGGTCACTGAAGAGATCTTTGGTGGCCAAGGAGGAAGCCTTCGTGCCCTTGACACTGGCCCCGCAGATACTGAACGAGACAAAAAGTATGTGTTTTGCTTCAAATGTACCTTGCACTCTCGTTGATCTTTCCCGAATCTCTTAGCTACATGCTAGCAACAGATTTGCAGACCCACCTCGACGACCTTTCTGGCTCTCTAACCCAGATGATCGATGCCGTCAATGGTCTTTCCATGCCCTCAGGGAATGAGAAAACTCAAGAGGATCCAATGGCTCAGATTTCCCAGATTCTCAGTAGTCACTTGGATAGCTTGCAGTGGATCGACGGTGCTGTACGAGAAATCGAGGGCAAAGTTAGCGAGGTTGAACGGCGCGTCAACGAATCAGGGCATGCGCCCAGTTTGAATGCAAATAACTCGAGATCACGAAGTTTCCGGGCGTGATGATTTGCAAGTGTGCCTTGTAACGTATATCTATTTCACAGTATTGTCTTCCTCTGCACATGACTGTAGGTATCAATCATAAAAATCGCACTCGCGATATCACCCTCGTCTTTGAGATTGCGCCACAAATTTCCGATTGGCTTTTTTCGAACATGGAGATTATAGGCTTTGCTTTCTGTGCCACTGCCTGGAAAACACTTATGGAAACTTGATGTACTGCCTGCGGGAGGAACACCTCCACCAGAAAACTCATATTACATAACATTTTTGTGTTCCGAGCTAGTCCTAACGTCGTAACGATCCCGATATATAGCCCCCATCATTTTAACTTGTATATTATATCCATCTGCGCTCCAAAGCTGCATCACCCCAGGCAACAAGTTTCGAGCCAACGCCTTGACAGGACGTACTACATTCAAGCTTTAAAAAGAAGCGCGTTTTCAACGAACATCTCGCTCCCGGACTCTTGCACATTAATTCCATAACAACTCTGTATTATAAAGACTCGTTGCTTGCCCACTGACATGATGGACAAGATCAGTAAGAGGTCTACATACAGACTCTATCCTCAGTTAATCCACAGCCTCAAATTTATACTCGGAAGAGGGGTTTGGTTCTCGGTGGTTCTTGGTGGTCTGAGACTTGAGCATTCATATGTTCATCAGTATCTATTCTGAAGGCACAGATTCATTACATCACTGTCATTGTCCCGAGAATGCGGCTGGTAAATAATGATGGTTTTTCCCTTCTTCAAGAAGTTCGGGGCTGATTCGACATATATTATACACAGAAATGTCGTCTATCTCCTTGAGTCTAAGTTTCGGTTCGACATTCCTGTTTCTGGATCCGCGTTGATAGGCCGAAGACATTTGATACTCGAGCATACAGCCTAGCCTTACTTCACGAAAAACATGGCCAGTTGTGATGCTGAGCGCAGCGTGCATAGGAGCAAGCAGGAGGCGTTTCGGTGGTAGGAAAGAATCATCCAGCATGAGGGAAAGCGTGACAATGCTGGCAGTTAACGATATGCTATTAGAGGGAGGTGATAAGAATCAGATATCCTATGAATGATCTTCCTGAACACTACTCACAGGTAATACAGCTGTCCTTCTCTTAAAATCGCTTTGGATAGTGCTGGTAGGTTTTTCCCCCATAAACTCGCAGCGAGCTTACTGACACCGGAGTCCGACGTATTCCGGATCCGTATTGGAGTGGTGTTGGAATTTACAGACATTTGGAATATTCGATATGAGATCGCCGCAAAGACACAACTATCATGGATCAGGATCGATATGACTGGGATGTAGTAGCTGTAATCCGAGTTGCAAATTCCCGAAGCAGCGCCAATGATGAGGAGTGAGCATGCCCCCGCTGCAAAGAGCCAAAGGAATGCGAAAAATCCTATCACAAACCGGTTGTCACAGAATATCGCTTTGACTCGTATAAAAAATTGAAGAAGGGTAGTCACCACAGCGATGTAGTCTACTACTGAAATTGCGAGTGCCTTCGGCGCTGCGCATTGCCCTTCTAAATCTTCCGTTATGAGTAGAATCGTGAGTAAGCGAAATAGTAGCAGAATTTGAGCTAACTCACCGAAATACTGGAAAACGAAAGACGCCAGAAAAGTGTATCTCGAGGGGAATTTTCAGCTATTGCTGGAGTCCAAGATAAAACTTGCTCGTTTACCTGGAAATAAAATACGCAACAGTCGGTGGACGGAACTTGTGAGGAAGAGACAATAGATCAATGTCGTCAGAAAAATGGATCAGGATATCCCACACTAGGACCTGGCTCTGGTTTAGAATTTGATACATTTAACAAAAATAAAGCCTCGTTTGTACCGAGGTAGCACTGGAAACCACATATTGAGTCCACACCGTTTGGGTAAGGAGATCCAGCTCCTGCGAGTCAAGAGACATTGAAGAGAAGAGAGGATATGAGTCTGAAGAATCCGAATAAGGTCATGGCAAGTACTATTTATATATAGTATAATGAAAACTGCGTTCTCCGTCTTGGCATCATCAGCATAGTGCACTCGGGAACGGCATGGTTCATTTTTTGATTTTCGCCCTCCCGGATCTCAATTGCTGTCACACAAAGTTCATTGTATTGAATATTATCTTATCTACTTTTTCATCCTAGGTCGTTTGCATAGGTACAGTATCAGCAGCTGAGGCTGGGTATGCAGAGTACCCTTGGGCATGGAAAGTGTTTGCCCGCTGGGCAGGTGAGCAGCAGGCGATGAGAGTCCAACCATGCCATATTTGGCACCCATTCAACTTCTCACCGACTTTTGCATAATTTTCATCGAGCTCTTGTCATACCGCGGCATGCAGCTACCTACAGGCCCTCGTCCTCTTTGGCAAGGCCAGGCAGAGTTTGCAAAACACACAAAAACGCAACAGTTACCTCTTTACTTGGCAAACTTTCACTGGCCAACTGAAGAAGAAATTTGAGATAAAGAATAGGAATAACACTTGTAGACCTACCTCAGCATCCATACTCTCTGGTGGATCTCCGACGCGAAGAAGACGTATAAAACCCGCCAGACACCAGACAGTAAGGATCTGCCCTCTAGGAGAGCAACTAGTTCAGAAACGGCCCCAATTGGCAATTCCGTCCCAACAACAAACTCATTGCGCCTATATACGCTTGGCAGTTTTGTGTTACTTACTTATACTAGATTGTGATGTTAAGTCCCTCAGTTGATTGTACTTACTCCAAGTACGCTTCTGAGGGTAAGTCATTTTATTTATGTATCTATGAGCAATGTACTTACGCATATTCAGGTAGCTAGTACTTATTGTTTGACAGGTAAATATTCAATACGAGTTGGTTGTACTCCAAGTACGCTTCTGAGGCTAGTACTTGACTCATTGTTTCACAAGTACTTGTACAAGTTCCAGATGAAACTGTCATCTAGTATATAAGGAAATATCAGTACATACTCTAAGCAGCAATCACAAGCATCCAAATATTAGTACACTGTCGTAGGAACTTGTAACGCCTACGGCACGTTCATTGCCGTTAGCGCCGATATTACATAATTAGTCTACTCTTATCCTCGTACCACATACTCGTTTCGGTCTATTTCTCTAATAGAACGAGATCTTGCTCATGGTCTGAGGCATTAAGAGTCAGGGCTCTTACACTTTTTTGAGCAACCTTGTCCTGAATAGGACTATTACAGCAATATGACCACACAACAGCACAACTCAAGCCATGACTCTGGCTTACTCTTTTCTTTCTCAAATCCTTTCCATGTTCCCTCATGATCCTCTCTCACACATCTCTGGGATCCTGGACTTCTCCTCCCAGGGAATTCAACAGCTGCTAGTCAACTTTAAGCAGCTCTGGGAACAACATGGTCTTTCAGTGGCTGGTAGGGATTTGGCAGAGGCAGTGGTGCAGGATTCAACATTAAGATGTTGCTGGGCAGTGAAGGAAGAAGGTTTCCAGGCAGAGGTCTGTTTTCAGATGATAGAGTCTATTAAGAGACTGGGAGAAGAGTTTGGGATGGAACTGTCCAAATCTCAAACACCACCTCCTGCTCCAAGTTCTCCATCACCTTTGACCGCTCCTACTGCCTCATCACCAACTCCCACGCTCGCTTCGAACGCATTGAATGCATTGAAATCATCTCCACATGCTCTGACATTGGTTTCACCCTCCAAACCCACTTCCCCTTCATTTCGACTCCAACCAACCTCAGAGTTTGCACGGGAGGTGGCTGAACTGCGGAAAGCAGGCCGGAAACTCGAAGTATTCATGGATGAACATGTCATGGGGCTCGAACACACAGCTGGCACACCGCCAGCTCGTGTTCATCTCTCAAACACTCCAACCGAGTGTACACCTGTGCCTTATATTGCCCCTGTGACTGCTGTTCCACCAACAGGCCTTTGTAAACGTGTCAAACACAATGTGTATGGTGCGTTTGGTTCGCTCTTGCTTCGTTCAAGTCGTTGCCCATCCCAATCTGGTACACTCATGCCATCACCCTCACCCACTGAAACTCCCCATCACCATATTTGTGCTCCCAATCAATGCTCCCATTCATGGCGCTGGAGATCTACTGTTTCCAATGTGCCACCACCATCTCAATCTGGACTTAGTGTCAGCATCCAGAGAATCCGGCAATTTTCACAGGACACTTTCTCTTCTTCTGCACTTATGGAAATTGCCAGCATACTACATCGTACGTTACCTATTAGATGACTGTATGTTTCTCTTTGTTATGTTTTCCCTTTTCCATCTTTCTCTTTTGTTTTTTTTGGGTAAGATGGACCTGTGGGGTCAATCTAGGGGGCATGTGTAACGCCTACGGCACGTTCATTGCCGTTAGCGCCGATATTACATAATTAGTCTACTCTTATCCTCGTACCACATACTCGTTTCGGTCTATTTCTCTAATAGAACGAGATCTTGCTCATGGTCTGAGGCATTAAGAGTCAGGGCTCTTACAGAACTCACCATTGCCTGGGCCGTATGGCACTGTACCAACCACTGGGGGTGCCCAAGCTTGCAGATATAAAGATTGAAATTCACAGTGAGTATCCTCCTCAAAGAATCAGCCTGATGCATGATCCAGAAATTGGCCCTTATGCAAATACTTCAACTGCAGTGGGCCCTAGGCCTCTTATCTGGATAATGCACAACGCCGTCAGCATTAGCATCAAGAAAGTCTTAGAAAGAATAGTAGCACCCCTACTTAGTACCACTGCAGAGCACAATAAAAAACAAAGGGGGCTGCACATGCTCTAACTTCTCCCAGACTCTTGCTGGTGCTCAGCAGCAGCAGATGATCGCCAAAAGTGCCCACATGCCCAGCGGGTGAACAACTCTCCATGTCCAAAGGTGCTCTGTGTGCCTAGTCTCAACCTAGTCTCAATTTAAAGGCTTTGCTTGCTAATCCCTATGCAAACAACTTGCGCCAATGAGGATGGAGAGGTAGATAAGATAATATTCAATAAAATCAACACGTGACAGCAATTGAGATCCGGGAGGGCGAAAATCAAAAAATGAACCATGCCGTTCCCGAGTGCGCTACATCAGCATCAGCATCAGTTATGCGCGATTCTATCCATAGCTGTTAGATAGGGGCAGCTTTTCAAAAGCACACAGCGACACTAGGGCACTCTTCATGTCACTCAAAGCTTTGATGGCATCTAGAGGGGCATCTCAAAAAGTATCTGTGCAATAACTTAGTGCCGCACCGACGAAATCGCTTTATGTCTCTCCTCTCAACAGCGCCCCATCGTTTTTGCAACAGGGCAATCGCAGGGCCTGTTGTGGAAGAAATGTATCCTTCCAAACCAACAGTTCGAGAGTCGGACGCCCATTGCCGCCACTAGTAGTAGTAGTAGTAGAGCATGTAACAACCTGCCAGGCTTCAAGTCTTGACTGAACAGCACTGGTGGATCACACTGCCACTTCACAGCAAGACCATAATCCTGACTAACTCACATAAAAATGCACTCGGTAATATTGCGACTCGGCGCAAATGATTTAAAGCAAGCTCGGAGCGACTCAAGAGAACGACCAGTTCGTAATGACTTTCAAGCTGTACATACATCTGCACACCATAAATGATTATATTCAACAACTTCATGATTAAAGGATCATGATCTCTGGCAGGATTCTGAACGTAGTTTGGTGCGATGGCTTCAATCAGGAGAATTTCAATTCAGAACTGGTTCTTGCGAGTTTGGCTACTCGGGCCCTGCCAGACCTTGTGGTAGTTATTCCTGTCCTTTCTATTGATCAAACTTTGCTTCATATCTCTTCATAAATGTCACTCGAGTCGACACAAGCACAAGGGACTCGGAATACAGTATGCAGTTGGATTGATGAAACTAATCGCAAAAAGCACGATGTTTAGATCGTAATAAAGTACACTTGCAGTTTATGCTCTCGCCCCCAGGCAATCCTCGACTATGTCGGAGTCACCTCAATTTGTGTAACCTCGCCCTTGCTTCGAATAGAGTTTTCTTCAACATCGCCGATGTTGCTGGGTGGCCCAAAGCCGAAGATTTCGTCCATCTTCTCAATGGGTACTTGAGCGGTTTCGGGCTGAAAGGGAGAATGACTCGCATCATGGTGCAATCAGTTCCAGACAGAAATGGGTGACTTACAACAAAAAAGTAGACGTAGACACCGCCAACGAGGGTGAGAAGACCAAAGAAAAGATAAGTTCCGTACCCCATACTGTTGAACATGTAAGGGGTCGCGCGAGCGATGACAAATTGCCAAATCCACTGGGAAGCAGAAAGAAGTGATTGGGCGAGTGTGCGAACGTGTTGGGGGAAGATTTCGGCGGTGATCACTATATCTCAAGTTACAACGGAACTCATTGCCAAAAAGTGGGAACACTCACCCCAAGGAGTACCGTTCCATGTAGGACCGTAAGCAGCAGTCCAGATGTAGATGAATGCGACCTAATGGATTGCTGTCAGCATAAGTGCGTGAAAAGAATGAAGTTCGGAAACTCACAGCGGAGATGCCACCTTTTGTGATGTTTGCTGTACCAGTGGGCTTTCCAATGGCAATTTCACCACCAATATAGAGCATGCAGAAACCAGCGACAATGGCACCAATAATGAGAAGGGGCCGGCGACCGAATCGGTCAATGAGGAAGAGCAACCACACGGCGGTAGCGATATTCTTGACGATACCAAAGATACCGGTGGTAAAGAGGCCAGTGTTGGTGCCAGCGATACCGATGGACTTAAAGACGGTGGGAGAGTCTGGATACTGATGAGCTTGGCCGAGAAAAATCTTGGAAAAACGTACAGTAATTGATGGCGTTGATTCCGGTACCGTTCTGGAACAAGAAGAGTATGAAGCACATTAGCAGACGATTGCGAACGCCAGGAAGGAAAAGTTCGCGCAGACGACCCGAGAATGAGCCGCCGTAAGATTTGTTAGCTTCGACAGCGAGCTGCGCGTCGGTCATGGCATTCTCTTCGAGAATATAAGTATTCGCTGAGGTGCTCTCAATTAACTGTTATAGCCAAAGGTCTAAGATGGACGTACACGCCGATAGACCGCGAATGCGCGAGAGATTGCGATCGGCTTCTTCGATCCTGCCCTTGGACCGCAGCCAGCGAGGTGTCTCAATCAAAGCAAAAGTCAAGAAAAAAAGAAGTCCTCCAGGGATGAGTTGGATGGCCATCTAGAAGGAAGTCAGCGGCCCATTATACGGCTAACAGCCAAAAACTGACAGGAATTAGCCATTGGGTGCGATTCGCGGGTAGCGTCTCGCTAACAGCATAGTTTATCCCTGGAGTGCACAATGTAAGAAACTGAAGAAGAGGCCAGAACAACGGAAAAATCACAGAATCCGAGGAGACCACCGATCTGCAGTAACATCTCGTACAGACCGACCAAACGACCACGAATTGCGGGTGGTGATATTTCGGCTATGTATATTGGGGTGACTAGACTGATTGCTCCTACACCAAGTCCACCGACAACACGGCCCTAGAGGTATTTTTTTTTTAGAACCGATGGATGGAGAAAGATGCAGAGGAGGCTAACAATGTACAAAGGAGCTAAGCCTGTATGAGCAGTGGGAACTAAGTGGAGAATAGCACCAATGTCGAAGAAAACTGCAGCCAGGAGAAGCGTCCATTTCCGGCCAAAACGTTCGCAGAAAGGGAATGAAAGAAGTGCGCCAAAGAATGCGCCTGCTTGGTAACCAGAAACAATGTTTGCTGAGATGGCAGCGGAGTTGTGTGCGGTGATACCGAATTCCTCTTGAAAGGAAGCCAGGGCTATTGTGCCTCCAATAAAAGCACTCTGAGAAGGGAGTCAGCATAGAGTTTAGTTTCATTAACAGAAGGCGGGCTTACATCGTAACCATAGAGCATGGCTCCGAAAGCTGCAGCGATAGAGTAGGCATAAACTTTCCAGTTGTAGACCTCGGGAGGCGTAGGACGATCTTCAACTTTAGTGAGGGCGACCATGGTGTACGATGGTTGTTTTTTTTTCCTGCCACATTTATAATTTGTAGCCTGGAGAAACGCTGAGCCGACGTGTGGGGGCCCGCCGATCAGGGGTTTACGCGTTACGGTTAAGGTTAATCCGCAGGCGACGGATCATGGGCGTTTCGGTCCGAACACGAAGCGCTCGTCACTTTCCCATGCCGGTCATCAAGTCTGCGATTTCTTCTTTGTCCCTTGGACGCGCCGAGGTTGGCCACTCATTGCCCACAAAACTCAGAAGTGCGCGTGCTGCTGGCTTTCACGGTGTTGAAATCAGCTTCTTTTGTCTCTCCGAATTTTCCAAGTTGTTTGGCATAACTCTCAAAGAAGCTGCACGTCAGACTCGGGTCTTGCTCGATGAACTAGATCTTGAGGCTGTTTCCCTCTCTCCGTTGATGAATTTTGAGGTGCGCTGATCCTATCGAAACTCTTATCGCTATCTTACTCTCTGTTGCAGGGCCAGATTGATCGCGCTGCACATGCTGAACGCCTCAATGAGGGAAAGCTTTGGCTCGAGCTCTGTCATCTTTTGCGTGCTCCGTTCTTGCAAATCCCGGGCACTATGCTGCCTTTGGATAAGCTCTCTGATGACTTGATCATCACGGACCTCGCAGAGTTTGCTGAACTTGCAAGCAAGTTTGAACCGTCCATCCAGATCGCTTTTGAATTTACGAGTTGGAGTACGAAGGTGAACACTTGGCAGCAGTATGTGTCTTTCATGTTCATGGATTTTCTCGCTCACGTAGTATATACGTAGAACTCTGGAAATCGTAAGGAAGCTCCAAATATCCAACGTTTCCATTTGTCTCGACACTTTCCACATGGGAACCTACCTGCTACACAAACACTCACAGCAGATTCCTCTCCCACCAGGACTTTCGACTCGCGATGAATCAGTAACAGACTCTCTTGCGAAGCTCTCTAATTCTCAACTGGATCCGCATTGCTTCCCATTGTATCAGCTTACCGACGCTGGCCCAATTCTCGCCAGCCTCCCACCCAGACAACCAACTCAAGACCCTCAGGCTCCTCTTCTCCAGACCATGTCGCGGACGAACAGGCCGTTTGCTTCTCCAGATGGTCTTTTGCCTATTATCGAGATCTCGAAGGCCTTGTGGGCCCTCCAATCCAAGGCTCCAGCTGACTCTGTATTTTGGTGGAGCATTGAGACTTTCATGGCTAGAGCTTGGTACGAAGATGCCAGCGTTCCTGAAGAACTTGCCAAGCAAGCTAGGGAGAGTTGGAACTATGTCGCGCTTGAAGTTGGACTCCCTCTAGAATTTTGCATTCGGCCTGGGGTGTAGTCTCTGTATTATAATGTTGCAACTATGGGGAATACCATTCTTCGAGCAAGGTTGGCCAACATCACATGTACACTACAAACAGTACCGAAACATGACCTGACCGTCACACGTCCAATTCCAATTGCGGGGAATGGTTCTTCCGCTCACCCCTCATTTTTCGACCATAAAAGATAAAAGATTCCACATTCGTTTTCTGATATCAGTCCCATGTCGAACATTGTCAAAGTAGCACTTGTCACCGGAGGCGCCGCAGGGTTTGGACTCGCCATTGCAGATACTTTCATCTCGAAAGGATATCATGTCACAGTCGTTGACATATCCCTCGAGTCTGATTCTCAGTCTGAGGATGGGAAACGGTGGTTGTTGAAAGGTGATGTATCGAAGAGAGGCGATTGGGAAAGCGCCGTGAGTAAGACGGTCATGAAATGGGGCAGGCTGGATGTCGTTGTGGTATGTCTTTCCGACGTCTTTCTTGCGCAGCATAATTATTGATTCTGATTTCTTTAGAACAACGCTGGAATCAACATGACAGGGAAGGATACCCATGCCGTGGATGAAGCCTTTTATGATCGGCTATTCGATGTCAACTTGAAGAGCGTATACCACAGTATCTCTGTTGTTGCACCTATGTACGTCCGATATTCTTTCTCTTTTTAGCAGTTTCTGACCTTTGGCGTTTAGTTTCATAAACCAAAAGTCCGGAGTCTTCATCCACATTGCGTCGGTTGGCGCGCTGAGACCGGTACCTAAAATCACGTATTGTACGCGTTATTTTCTCCAATCTAAGCTCGTTGCTCATTGTGCATCCAGATTGCGCTACGAAGGCTGCTATCATCGCTATCTCGAAATCCATCGCTCTCGAGTACGCAGCTCATGGGATTCGTTCTGTGGCCATTGCTCCGTCGATAGGTAACACTGGAATGTAGGTTTACCTTCCTACCTTGGACCATGTGTTTAGCGTTTATCTTGCCTTCATTAGGATGCAAATTAACCTGGGCGACGGTGTTGCTCTGACAGAGGAAAACATCAAGCCACATATCGCCAACATCCCTCTTGGGCGAGCTTGTGAACCTTCTGACGTCGCTGCCACTGTAGCCTTCCTTGCTAGCGATGAAGCCAACTATCTTACTGGTAACGTTGTTGAGGTGGATGGAGGTAGATGTATTTAGTACATTCAGTAAATTAAACGTAGCTTGCGAGAACATTGGACTTTCTACTACGGTGTGGCTTTCGTCGAAACCAGATTTGAGCAAGGTCTGTGACAACAATGGATAACCCCAGCATTGGAGTTCTTGCATATGTTGTATCGGTGATATATGATATTTGCATTACGGTTATTACTGTCCAGGAATGTACAAAATCGTGGGTCCGGCCAATAAATCAAAGTACACTATACCTTCCGCTGGTCGCAGAAGGGTTACGCATTTCGGCCTGCAGAGCAGCAGCAGAAGCCTCAATGAGTAACCGTTTGATTTCACGGACAGCTTGTTCGACCTGGAAAAAGTACAATATATGAGCAAGCAATATCAACAAATGACGATAAGAGATATTTACTCTAAACTCTTCGTTCGATTCCACAAGCAGATGGAGTTTCGGAGGACCATCAAACGGAGGCTCCTTGCCTTGGTCGTAGTAGATACCCTTGTTGGTAACAGAAGCACCGGTCATATCAATGAGCTAGTACAAATCACATCAGCATCTCCGAAACGATGAAAATGAACAAGTAGTAGCGTACCTGCACCATCGTCTCCTTATTTGTAACCCTCCACCTCGCCTTTTGCGGATAATCATTAATCGGTATAATCGCATGAAAGTCAGTTGAATCAGGATTCGCCTTCTTATCCACCACTCCTCCCTGCTGCTCAAACGCCAACTGGGATTGCAATACCAACTTGGACGCCCTTAGCTGAGCGTTCAACTTGGCTACAACACTCAACGCTTGCTTGTGTGCCGCGGTGTCTTTTCCAGCACGAGCAGCAGCTTCTTCTGCAGCGCGCATCTGACTCTGTATCTTTTCCTCCTCCTTGGCGTGCGCGAGTTTACGAGCGGCAGCAGCAGCACCTGCGACACCCAGTAAGCCTTTGGAAGAATCCGGAGCTGGACCACGTTTGATCTCGACTTTGAAGTTGCCGAAAGTCATGTCGTCTGCTTCTTTAGTGGCAGCAGTAGTGTCTTCGGAAGTAACAGCTGCTTTTTCTTCCTCTGGTTCGCCATAAGCTTTACGCTCCGCCCTTTCCTTTGCATCACGCTCCTTGTCGAGTCTATCGAGACCTTTACCGCCGAAACCTGAACCGGCAGCTTGGGCTTTTCCGGTTTTGAGTTTGTCCAAGAAACCTATGAAGTACCGTCATATCGTATCTGTATCTGTACTAGTTTCAATTGAGACAAAAACTCACCATTTGCCAAATCTTCAAGATCTTTGGGCACAGCTGCGTTACTAGCTTTGACGGCGCGGTATATATCCACAGAGTATCGATCCTGCTCCGGCGTGATAAAGGTAACACACGTCCCCTTGTTCCCTGCTCTTCCGGTCCTCCCTGCACGGTGCACATAATCTTCCATATGGTTCGGCGCATCATAATTGATAACCAACTTTAACTGCTTCACATCCAACCCTCTCGCCGCAACTGAAGTGGCGATGACGATCGGAACCACACCAGCCTTGAAGTCCGCAATCGTCGAGTCTCGGTCAACCTGGTCCTTGCCACCATGAAGAGACATACAGAGGTAGCCCTTGCGCATCAGTTCGCGAAGGAGGTTATCAGCGGCTTCCTGGCGATCGACAAACACTAGTGTACGACATTCCGGATCCTCGTTGTACATCTGTCCTAGAATCTCAAGCAGCCTCGTAAACTTGGTGTCCTCTGGTCGCACCTCGACAATTTGTTCAATCTCGGCTGCAACAACGGATCGACCACCAACGGTGATCTCGAGGGGTTTACGAAGAATTTTCCGGGCGAGCGAGTCCATCTGTTTGGGGAATGTGGCGGAGAAGAGAACGGTTTGCCGGTCAGGACGGATGTTGTTGACGATTTTCATGACTTGTGGTTCAAAACCCATGTCGAACATGCGATCGGCTTCGTCAAGGACGACGTAAGTAACTCGCTTGAGATTGGTAACACGACCAGAATTGGCGGTAAGGAGGTCAATCATCCGGCCAGGCGTGCAGACGATAATTTCTGCGCCTTTTTTGAGTTCAGCGATCTGGTCTTTGATGGGTGAGCCCCCGTACGCGCACACGGCCTGAATCATCATCAGAATCATACGTTCTATATCAAAATTAAAAATTATGCTCACTCGCAAGTTCATGACCTTGAGAAAAGGTTTACATTCCCTGTGAATTTGGACTGCCAGTTCACGCGTCGGAGTCATCACGATTGCGACAGGACCCTCCATCTGTTCCAAAGGGCGTTGATCCTTGATATGTCGGAAAAGGGGTAACAAGAACGCAATCGTCTTTCCCGAACCTGTTTTCGCCACGCCAATCACATCACGACCAGACATGATTGCCGGGATGGCTTGAGCCTGGATCGAGGTTGGCGCAGTGTAGTTAAGCCGTTTGATGACATCGAGACTAGTAGAAGATAAGTAAACCGTCCAGTAATTCCCGTAGAACACGAACCAGTTTGCTGGCAGTCCATAATGACTCCACTTAACGACCGGTCTGGGACAGTCTACACCACGTATCTTGATACTGTCCAGTTCAAGGCGAAGAAGTTCGGCTTCCTCGTCAGTCATAGCGGCGACATCAGGCGGAGGAACATAAAATTCTTTTCTGAACGGCTCGTATTTGAGCCGAGAATGGTCCACGGCAGCCAACTCCTTCTTTTTCGCCTTTTTGGCAGCGAGAGCGAGAATGTCTTCGGGATTGAGATCGGTAGCGTCAAGCTCGTCGGGTGCAGGGCCTTCTGCGACGTCGTCATCATCATTTTCTCCCTGGTCCAAGCGTCGGCTTAGTCGGCCATTAGACGGGCCACCAATTTTCTTGAGATCCTCCATATTGACCTTCGTGACTTCCTCCTTAACACCACTCATAAAGGCATCCAGTGGATCCAAATCGTCATCGTCGTCGACTTGCATGGCAGCCGATTCCGAGGCAGCCTTTTTCTTGAGAGCGAGATCCATCCTGTTGGCTTCCTCGTCATCATCGTCCACCTCAAGGTCGCCGACGCTGGCTTCACCTTCGACGCCCATGGTCATGTCCACCGCAGGCATATCCTCGAGTTTTTCCAACTTGCGTTTTGTTTCAACCGAGTCGTCCATTGTAAGTTGTTTCGCACTGACAAAATCGGGTTTTGGGGGAAGACCTTTGAACCCTGCGGCGGAAAAGTCTGGTTTAGGTGGAAGGCCTTTGATGGCGGTAATGGCTGGCTTAGTGGGTGGTTCTGCAGAAGCAAAAGGATCAAGTGATGTGAAATCTAGTAGTTTTAATACCATGTATATACGACGTACCTGGAGGAGCAGACTTTCCGGCCAAAGCCATTGCTTTAGCCTTGGCTTCGCCGAGGGCCTTCTGAGCTTCTCGTTGTTTCTTCCATGCTTCAAGCTTCTTTGCGCGCTTGGCCTTAATTGCATCATCGTCTGCAGAGGGGGTCTGAGGTGCAGGAGCTGGAGATGCCACAGGAGGCGGAGTAGGCGGCGGAGTTTCTTTTCGTGGCGCGCGCTCCTTGGACAACGAGCGCCGGTAGTCTCTACGCCTGTCGTATCTGTCGTCACGATATCTGTCTCTGTCTCTTTCTCTGTCTCTGTCTTTGTCTCGGTCACGTTCTCTTTCTCTGACTCTGCCCTTATCTCGCTCCCTTTCCCTTTCTCTGTCATCGTCATATTTGGACCTGTTGCTGGACCTTTGGGAGCTGCGCCTAGTTGGCGACGGAGACCGAGGCGAACGATGAGAGTGTCTTACCCGTTTATTTGACAATTCAGGAGAATACGACCGGTCTCTACGAACCATTCTTTGCGAAGATGTGAAAAAAACGAAGAGAGTTTGTGGAAGAGTGGTTGTGCTTATGTCATTTGGATCCGACTCCCGAGATAAGATAGGCGCCGGCTTTTCGTCAAGTGGAATACTCGTTTTGAGTTGGATATCGAGAACTTACAGAGTATCAGCCCAATTCTCGGAGATTTCTTCAAAAAGCTGAAATAGGATTTTCTCCTTTTTCTCGTAGAATGAAGGGTCTATTGTTGTTGTAGCGGATGGCAATGAGAACGCAGTACTGGAGTAGATTGGGAGTAAACGAAATCGGTGAGTGCGGTTCGAACGTTCGAAGTAAATAATCTTTATCTACCCACCACATTCACGAGGACAACAAAAAAGTAGGACAATGATCCAGCTGTACAAAGGTATCAAGTCTATGCTGCGGTGGTCTTCCCTTTTATTTCAGTTGACCTCGGCTCTACAGATCTATTATTTAGATTATGGCCTGTTATAGTCGTACCCCCACTAGTCCTCCCTGTTCAAACTATTTGTTGGATCTCCTCTGTGTGGCTCGGTTCCTAGCCGCAGCCGAGGGTTGTTTATGCACAGAGCCTTATGGTCCTACTGATACCACCAGATGCTCCGAAGTGTTAATGAGCCCTGAAATCAGACTAAAGTTGTAGTTTGTGCCCTCCTGCTCAGATATAAACCGCAACGACAGAGCTGTATCAAACCTTCCAGATGTTTTAGTACTGAAATTCACTCTAACGAAGTTTCGGCAATTGCCAGCGTAGTAAAACTTGCCAGCACGTTTTAGGTGCGATGGTGGTGCTCAGCGAGCACAAAGAATGAGCCAACCAATTTCTTGGAGCAAAGCCTGGACAATTAATTGTCAAGAAAAGATGATGATGATTTTGCTATAGTTCGCTTTGACTTTCTAAATTGGTCGTGAGGCGTCGACCAATATCCGGCTGTTCCCTAGATCTATCCCTCAAAAACACGTTGCCAGAATGACATGACGCCATAACAGACTATACGAGTAACATTCCTTTAGTACGGCGTCGCATAAGTCAGTCCGACAGTCCTCACTACTTCAAGGTTTGGAAGGATCTTCGGAGGACCTGATTCTCGCTAAGATCCGGGCGTTTTACTTATTCCAGAGTGTGTGGTGGTAGCAGAGATTAGGTATTCATTCAAAATTAAACCTCATACGAGGCTGGCCCACTCTATCGCATTCTCATATGCATCATCGTCGCTTATTATCGAAGCGCTGGGGTTTGGGTTTGTAAACTGGATCGTGGTCATTCTGTCACCAGTTCGCAACACAGAGCATCCATGTCCTTCTATGTCCTTCATATGCTAAAATTGGGTTGGATGCGTACTCCGTCAGAGAAAATTAGGATTTACCAGAACCATTCGAGTAGACAGAATGCTGTGAATTACTGTTTGCAGTCTGCAGAAACGATGATGCATAAACACAAGTTCTATTGAACGTAACAAATTAACGCACTGGGCACAACCTATTCTGAGTTGGGGGACCTATGGATGAAGACCCCGTCAGTCAATCCCACCCTGTAGTAACAGTATAAGAAACAGGGTGCAGGACGTTACGCACCCCGGATTGCAACACTATTCCAATATTCATGAAACCCAAAACTGTAATGGCGAAGGTGAGCTATTGTGTCGTGCGTGAGTCCTTGTTAGTACGCACGCAGCATGAAAGAAAAGTACACCTAAACTCAATGAGCTTGTGTATGCCAGAAACAGCTTAAAGTCAGAAGCGTACCGTCTCTCCAAAGGGTATCTAGAAGAGGAGTACGGACATCTTTTGAGATGGTTTTACGCCAGGTAAGTATTCGCACCAAGGAGAGCGTTAGTGTTACCGGACAAATGGAGGACCGTGTAGGTATTATTCTTTATGGTCTGGGAGTACAAGGGTACCAGATTCATAAAGGATCGTCAAGATGTAAGGAATGACAAAGGCTTGTGTGACATTGCTAATAGTCAAAGAGCATATATCTGCAAACTCCGGACTAACAAGGGCTACAACTACAAAGCCAAGATATCAACGAGAGTGGCTTTGTAGGGAAAAATGAAAACAAACCGCGGTTCGTGACGATACTTTCATCGATTATGACTGCTGCGGGAATAATCGCGGCCTATACGAAGAAGAAGGTAAGACACTACCAACACTACATGGACGAGTACTGACCAAAGAAAAAAAACGCCAGCGTTATAAAAATTCGACGATTCCCACACCATATCGCCCATGTTCTGATTGCTACGATGACTGGTGTCCTCATAAATCAGATTGGAACTTAATCAAGACCGACAAAAGGATGATTACACCTACACTCAGAGGAGATCACCGAGATCAATCGCAGGTCTGGTAAGTATGAGGAATGAACAACTAGAAGTATTTTAGGTGGGGATACAACTCGCCAGTAGCCGTGTTGTCCATGACAGGAGCAGCAGCGTCCTAGAAAAAAAGCCCTAAAAAATCAATATATGATCTATGAAATACTAGAGGTTCGCCTACAGGCAGCAAGAGGAATATAGTACCTGCTAAGGCGCCGTATCGAGCTAGAATGAATGCAGCCTTGCCCACAGATAACTTTCTTGGTCCCCAGACGTATTTTGCCTGCCAAAAGTGAGTCAAGTATCAATCGCATGACATTGATACCCACCTCGTCCCAGACGGTCAAAAAATAATCATACAGCTAAGAGATCTGTCACCTAGCCTGGAAAATTTCGGAGAATATAGCTCACAAAAAGTATCGTAGTGGCATCTAAACGACTTAGATAGTGAACAAAGCAGGTGAACTGTCTGAGAATAAACGTACAACTTATGCCCTAGTAGAGACGAGTTTTTCATTTTGTTCACAGTATATCGAGTGCACTCACCCGTCCCATTCGTTCATGTGCGATACACTGGGCCAGCGTGAGCAATTGGGAATCTGACAAGGTGCTTGAAAAGCCAAGTTGCTAGAACGTTTGAAAAGAAGAGAAAACAGAAAGAGCGTTATCCGAGTCAGATGAGTTTTGGTTGTGAGTTTAGATATCATATATATCATGGCTTAGACCTGTAACCAGTTCCCTCTAAGGGATTGTAGTTGTACGCCGAACCTCGGGACTGCTTTAAGCCTATCAGATCGATCATGGCTACCAGTTTAGATATCATGGCTATAGCTGTCAGCTGTGTTGGGGTTCACACTGGTTTTGAAGTAAATCTTCATGTGTTACAGCGTTGGTCCGCGACGGCAAAAAAAATCGCAGAGGAACAATTCTACATTAGTAAGATTTGAGAAGAGTACCTTCATTCCTTCTCTAGGTTGGTTACAGAACAGGTGGCTGCTAACAACAAAACTAAACTTCATCAACGCTCCTCCAAAAGTGCTCGCGGAATCAACGCTGTCTCATAGTATAGGCTGATTGATAGAATCCCTAATTCTGCCCTGCTAGCTTTGTTCAATCGTTGCATTTTTGACCTGGATACGCCACAGCAATGGTTCACTAGTATCCTCATTGGTATCCTGAAACTCGGTCTAATCACCTTCGCAAGTTATTGGACGCGGGAGTAGTCGAACCACGGCCTGGAATCAATTGAGGTGCGAAACGATGGGTACAAGGGCTAATGAAGGATGAGATTTAGATGGTAGGTACGCGTTGAGATGTTTTGTTGCTGGATTGGTATTTGATGGAAATGGAGGTGTTAGCTTCTGGATTGTCGAGCGTGCAGCAGCTCAACACGACACAATAAAGCTCAAACACTTTCTACATCGATTGGGTAGCTCTGTAGCAGAGCATGAAGACTAACTGTCACTGGGCGCATGACAATGTACAGCGACAGATTTTCGATACGAGTACAGCGTCTTTATCGTCCCATGCAAATATATTCTTACAACCGTACAAGGATCTTACTATTCACTCAGTCCGTGAAGTTGAACTTGATGCACCAACCGCCTTGGGCATCTTCTTGTCTCCAGACGCTAGCTGCTCCAGGTCTGCGGGTTTAAAATAATGTGGGGCAACTACATCAATGAACAAAGGTCAGTCAACCGTGTGTACGAATTATGACTATAAAAGACGGACCTTCAAGAAGCCAATTTGGTTTAATTTCCATTATTTGCCTCATATACGATTTGGTAGTCATGACGAGCTCGTAGTAAAGCACGGTTTTGACAGGAGGTTGGTGCTGGAACAGACTAGAGGATGGATGGATGTACACCGTATGGTTGGTCTTCAGCGTCCGATAAGAGTCACCGCTTTTCTGTAGTTGCGCCTGAGCAAAACACAGATTCAGTTATACTGCATGGATATACGAGGATGATCAAGCTCACTGTATTATAAAAGTACCCCGCGGTCAACGCCTTCTGTACAGGTGTAATATCGTTCGAATTGGGATTCGACTCTGGAATAATCTCAACTCGTTCACAAAGGCCAGCAAGCTGATCACGAATATCCCTTGCTCGACTGATGCTTTTGAATTGCAGGAATTGTTCGTAGCAAAATTGCTGCGAATAGTTGGTTTCTGCCCACTGCTCCCAGACGTTGAGAAGGGTGAATTGGTCTCCGCCTGGACGAACAAAATTTTGTCGAGCTTGGTCGGCATGCAGTTTCTTGTCCTTTGGACGGTAAAATAGAGACCCGGATTCGGAAAGCATCGCGATGATGGTGAGGACCTGTAAAACATGGTTAGTTGAATTTGAAAATGATTTCCAAAGATGATGGCCGTACTTCCTCGGTGCACTTGTACTGTTCGCTCGATATAATAGCTTTTGACAACATGGGATCCACAGGGAACTCGGCCATTCTCCGCCCAAGCTTGGTCATCTCCCCCCGGTCATTGAGCGCACCCAATGCGTATAAAAGCTCCAAGGCGCGCATCAGCGTTTCTCCAGGAGGGGGATCGATGAACTCGAAGTCTATGAGATTGTTGATACCTAGAGACTTCAACAGTAGCACCACCATGGCAAGGTTCGTTCGTTGGATTTCAGGGACAGTGTCCTCTTGTAATTCATTGGCGAAAGCCCACTTGGTGAATAAACGAAATGCTTTTCCTGGACCGACTCGACCTGCACGTCCGGCTCGTTGATTGACAGAGGCACGAGAGCACTAGCGGCAATATATCAACAACAACGAAGAAACTTATGAAAACCGAAGGACGTACCGGAACGACAACGAGAGAAGACATGCCAGTCCTAGGGTTATATGAATTCTGCTTCACAAACCCAGGGTCGATAACGAAAACCACTCCATCAATCGTAATCGAAGTCTCAGCAATATTCGTCGCCAACACCACTTTTCGAGCACCTTCTGGTGTAGGTTCGAAAATCTTCGCTTGCATATCGCTGGGTAAGTTGGCATAGATGGGACAGATAATGAGTTCGGCGATCTTATTGCCCAATGTCCTTGCTGTTTCTTGAAGATTCTCGTGGCACGCTTCGATTTCTTCTTGACCCTGGGGAGAGCAAGTATGAGGTTAAGATAGATTAAGAAAAGAAACAGACGTACAGTAAGGAAGACTAGGATGTCTCCTTTTGGCTGGGTGGTGTGGATTTGGAAAACGGTGGTGATGGCGGCGTGAAGGTAGTTCGCCTCGGGTTGAGGGGTGTAGTGAATGTCAACAGGATAGGTACGGCCAGGGACTAAGCATTGGTTTAGTATATATGTTAGATTTGGAGGAAGAGAAACCTACCGTAGAACTTGGGCGCATCGTCAAAGTATTCACTGAACTTGTCTGCATTGAGTGTTGCACTTGATATTAACAGTCGAAGTTCTGGACGAAAACGCACGATATCCTATGAAGAAGATCAGCCCGTAGAAAGGATAGTATTGCAAAAGAACGTACCTTGACAAGAGCAAAAAGGATATCTGTATTCAAAGTCCTTTCGTGAGCCTCGTCAATAACCAAGCATGAGTAGCTAGCTAAATCCGGCTCCGTCAAAAACTCTCTAAGTAACATCCCATCCGTCATATACTTGAGCACCGTTTTATCACTTGTACAGTCCTCGAATCGAATCGAGTATCCAACCTCATATCCGACCTTGGTGCCCATTTCATCCGCAACACGAGCAGCGACAGACATGGCAGCGACTCGACGTGGTTGAGTACATCCTACTTTCATGCCGTTGTCGGTAAAACCTGCTTCGTGTAGGTATTGCGGGATCTGGGTAGTCTTGCCTGAACCGGTTTCAGCAACGACTATAAGGACTTGGTGTTCTCGGACCGCCTCCATAAGCTTGTCTTTCCATGCGTAGATTGGAAGAGACTTTCGGGTCTCATCAATGGTTTTAGCTGTGAATTAGCAAAGTCAGTTGACCGCACGACAGAAAATGGACAAGAACTTGCCGTGTTTCTCAGCAGCTTCAATCTGGTCCTGGATCAATTTCTCCGCCGGGGAAAGTTTCTTCTCGGGTGCCTTCTCCATGATGAACTGGATAGTTTGACTCTCGTCGAAGACATAGTCGTATTCGTCTACGATTTCACGCTTGTCCATGGCTCCAGTTTTGAACGTACTGTGCTGCGTCTGACTCGCCTCCCATTGATCCACATCTGTAACGAACTGGTCATCTTTGGGTTTGGCATCTTCATACCGTTGATACAACGCATTTTCCTTCTTCTTCTTGTCAATTTTTCCCTGTTCAGTGATGTAGTCCTCCGGCAATTGGTACCCATCGTACTTGTCGTTGATCTTCATTCGCTCCTCGACGAGTTTTAACAACTCCTTCTTTCGTTCCAGCTCCGCTCGTTCACGTCTAGATATCTTCATCCCACTAAATAGCGCTTCATCATCGGCGATTTCCTTCCGAAGGAGCTCGATCTGCTGTAGCTCACGCTTCGTAAGATATTCTTGCCGTGAATGTAACCGAAGCGAAGGCATAGCAACCCCTCGCGCGTCAGCGTCATCAGCAAGTTGTCGTCGTTGCGCTGCTTCAGCTGCGGCGCCAGCGTTTTTCGAAGACCGGTCTTCAACCATTTTCTTCGTACGTGTTTTATCTCGTTCCCGGATACGGTCGGCAAAAGCATCACGGTCCCGTAAGTCCTCCATCCTCTCCCTTTCTTTCCTGGTCTCTTCGTCTTCCTCATTCTCCATCTCTGCGTCGTCGGGTTCTCGGTCGTGATCTTCCTCCGCCCTAATCCTCTTCCTGGCCTTCTCTTCTTCGTCACTTTCCCATTCCCTTTCGTCGTAATCCCGTTTGCGTATCTGCTTTTCCCGCTTGTCCGACTTTCGCTTCTCCTTCCTCTCCTTCGAAGAAACGTCTGTGCTTGTACTGGCGTCATCCTCGAGTAGAAATCCAAACTTTTGGGTCCTCAGGGCCTTTGCTTCCTTTTCTGCCTCACGATGGGAGCTGTCCTTTTTGTGTTTGTGTTTCCGCGGTGCTCGTTGGAAGACTTCGTTCACAAACGCATGAGCAGCGGTGGAATCGGGGAGACCGGAGGCATTGAGTGCGCCGAAGAGAGCATCAGATGTTTTAGATTTGGAAGCTGAGCAGATATTAGGACAGAATTACTGGTACAACGATAGGAAAGCATACCTGATGCTAGCACATAGTCAATAATGCTTTTGTCTGCAAGTCCAAAGAGCTGGAAACAATCAGGTATCAGTATCAGACATAGATAGAGCTCGAAATTTGCTCACCTGGATGCAATTGTCGCTAATGTACCTTTCAAGATCAGAGGGCATAACAGGAAGGTACCGGTGAATAAGCGCTTAACCATACGCGCTCATTTAGCGCCGAAATAATGAGTCTCTCCATGTCAGAAAGATGACACGACTGCGGCCGGGGGAATCCCCCTCCCAATCCCCTATATGACTCACACAGCTTGTAATATCCATTGGTCATAATCTCTGGCTGACATTTCATAAATTACATAGAGCCTGCCTGTGTATTGAACATTAGATACTTAACTAACTACATCGGATCCAGTAATAATGGCTATCCGCCTAATACCAACCTCGTTAGCTTTATTCACCAGACTCTGAGAGCCCACTGAGCTCTTTCTAATATGTAGACTGTCATTGCCCAAGCCTCAAGGCACTCTGGTTTGTTCAGTCTTTCCAATGTGGAGTGTGGCAGCTCCCTGACTCAGTGCATTGAGTTCATATATGGACTCCATACACCCACTGAGCCCACTAAATCCTCACTCAAACTCCCTTTACTGACTATTTCTTTTCTTTCCCCCTCCAGCTCACTCCGTGCACTGAGGCCATATACTGACCCCGCACACCTACTCCCTGCGTGACTATTTCTTTTCTTCTCCTCCAGCTCACTCCGTGCACTAAGGTCATATACTGACTTCCAACTGACTCCGCACACCAACTCCATGCATTGAGCTCATATACTGACTCTGCACACCTACTCTGTGCACTGAGCTCATATACCAACTCTGCACACCAAATCTATGCGCAAACTTCCTTCACTGACTATTTCTTTCCTTTCCAGCTTACTCTGTGCACTGAGCTCATAAACTGACTCTACATGGACTTATCCAAAATGCCAATGCATGTCACTTACACTCTGCAAAACTGTACCCATTCCATTCACTGACTGCTCTGAGGATAGAGTGGAGTGGGTGCACCTACTGCAGATGCTAAGGCAGTGAGGTTAGTCAGTGAACTGGGCTTTAAAAATTTATCAGGACAATTGGTTCACTGATTTCACCTACTCAGATGGTGAGGATAGTCACTGCACATAGTGGGTTTAGAAAATTGTGAGAATAGTCAGTGCACTGATAGCACATACTAAAGCAGTGAGGATAGTCAGTGGGCAAAGTCAGTGAAGGCATCACACATAGGTAGCAAGCCAACAAATGTATTACATATAGTCAGTGCAATTAGGAAGTGCGAAACATCTGCATACTACAGGTACAGTATTGGTAAGTTGGTGAAGTCAGTACACCAAGTCAGCCTGGGTGAACGAACAAGTCAGTGAACGAAGTCAGTGAATGAAGTCCGGCAGACGCATTAGCTGCCGGATGCCGGTATGAGTGATGACAATAACGAGATTAGTAACTGATCCTGTGACTTGTGGGAGGGGGAGGGGGATCCCCCGGCCGCAGTCGTACGGTTGTTCTCCTCCATGTTGAGCCACCAGGATGCTCGTCGATAATGCCTTGGACCCGATGCAGATGTATCGCTCGAAGCGAGACAGCTCCCACGTATGCGTACAACCCAAATACAAAATCCTTGGTTTTATTTCCAGTGGGACATACGGTCGGGTTTACAAGGCCGAGGAAGGTGGCAACCTGTACGCGATTAAAAAGTTCAAACCAGACAAAGAGGGAGACGTGGTGACCTATACGGGTATCAGCCAAAGCGCAATTCGAGAGATTGCTCTCAACAGGGAAATCAGCCACGAGAACATCGTGTCGCTGAAAGAAGTGATTCTAGAAGACAAATCGATTTACATGGTATTCGAATATGCCGAGCATGATTTTCTACAGCTAATACATCACCATTCGCAAACTTTACGGTGTCCAATCTCCACTGCAGTTCTGAAATCACTGACCTACCAGCTTCTCAACGGCCTCGTTTATCTGCACTCGGTGCACATCCTTCACCGAGATCTGAAACCAGCCAATATCCTCATTACATCTTCTGGTCAAGTCAAAATTGGGGACCTTGGTCTGGCACGGCTGTCGTTACAGCCCCTCCAACCACTTTTCGCCGGAGACAAGGTCGTGGTCACGATCTGGTACCGTGCCCCAGAGTTACTCTTGGGTGCGAAGCATTACAACAACAGTATAGACTGTTGGGCCGTCGCATGTGTCCTTGCGGAATTAGCCAGCCTGAGGCCAATATTCAAGGGTGAAGAGGCTAAACTAGATTCGAAGAAGAATGTACCCTTCCAACGGGATCAACTTTTGAGAATATTCGAGGTTTTGGGTAGTCCTAGTGGTACGTGTTCCTTTCTCGCGACTTCTCTCATCTAATCCAATTTTAGAAAAAGACTGGCCTTCTGCCTCTTATCTGCCCGAATACTCATCCCTCAAACGCCTCGATACATACCCCAACCGTTTACACGACTGGTGCCAATCCCGTATCCGTTCTCAGGCTGGATACGATCTCCTCCGACAGCTGTTCATGTACGATCCTGATCGTCGGCTCACAGCACTACAGGCGCTCGGACATTCCTGGTTCAAAGAGGATCCGCTGCCGACGGTCAAGTTAGTCAGATCTCCATCTATTTACTACCCCCTCACTCTCATATATTGATAACAGTGCATTCGCCTCAGTTGCTGCGAATCAAATCCCTCCCCATCGTCGAATAACCCAAGATGACGCGCCGAGCATGTCAATGACCATTCCACCAATGCAAGTGGGTCAGTCGGGGAATAACCAAGGTCAGTAAATCAATGTCATTAGAGGACTTTTCTGTTGTTAATGTTCCATTTTACTCCTCCAGTCAACGGTCCTCCGTTTGGCAGCCAACCGTCGGGCTCCTCTCAGCAGCTCCCAGGCGCCCCACAGTCGAAGTCCAATAATGGTAGTTTGAGCAGCGGAGAACGAGGAGGTGCATACGTCCCGCAGGGATCAGCCAAAACTCGTAGTCACGGGCATGGGACAACGAGAAAAAAGCCGAGGTTGGGGTGAAATCACTGGATAGGACGCCATAGTCAACTAAACCGACAATCTGGCCGCAAATCATCAACTACTAAGCCCTACTAGTTCCTGCTTCCAAGGCGTATACTTACCTGTGCTTCCTCGTTGCCTTGTATTTGTGCTAGTTAGAATGGGTCAAAATGCCCTAATTATGTTTCAACTCCCTTGTTGGCGGCCTGATTACACACAAAGACCCTCCAGTAGTACAATCTCGTTCTAGACTTCACGAGGCCCAAACTTCTCTGACAAGATAAAAAACCTCTCGGCTCTCTTTCCTTGGCCCACACTCCATGCTGAGTGACCGCAAAAATAACCATACAGCTCAACTTGAGGGCCACCTCTGGTCATGTTTGAATTCAGTTCTCGAAGTAAACGCGCTACAAACTCATTCTCCCCGGCCATTGACTCTACACTGTCAAGTTCTAGGAAAAGATATACAAAAAGCTTGCAAAAAGCCAATAGCTCGCCACTGGCAAAAGGCATGACAGACGCATTCTCTACAGATGAACTTGTTTATTGGAGCTTTCATCTGGGATTTCTAGTCCTCTCACTTCTCCGTCGACCGAATATTAGTTACGACCAGCGAACTGCGCATTAGTGGCTAAAAGTAAAAGAGCAAACCGATTCTCAGGAAGTTCAAGGTCCAACCAGGACTCGAACCTGGGTCACGGGAAGCCAACATAGATGACTATCAGAATCCCGTGTGATAACCTCTACACTATTGGACCGACGTTATCAGCTAGTAGATACATGGCTATAGCCCACCACTCCCCATATCAAGTTGGATACTTTGCCTGAATAATATTAAACGATAAAATTAAGTATACATACACATATATACATACGAACGGAAGGCCAAAACCAAACGACATCCCAATACAAATAATCTCGCAGTCACGGACAACAACTCCCTGCCCCACTGGCACCGCTCGTCCCAAACATCGAACTCACAGTGCCCATCAAGTTCACAACACCACTCTGTGCCTGGCCGATACCTATCCGACTCGCAATGCTCTGATCCACCCCTCCGTGTGCATTGGAGATGACATGCACACTACCGCCTCCGGCATGACCATTCTGCGCTTGGTGGGGTTTACCAACACCTCTATTCACATCCCATTCCAGCATTGTCTCAGCTTCCACTGACTCCTCCCACTCCCACCTTCTAACCACCCTCTTCGCAATATACTCAAACACTTCAGGTACACCCTGACCTGATTTCGCAGAGGCGAAGAAGAGGCGGGGACCAGTGTCGAGTTTTGGTGGTTTTGGTGGTTTGGGAGATTGAAGTTGTAGTTTTGTAGGAACGAGAGTACTGTGAAGCTGTGTTGGCGGAGATATTTGTTTGGAATCGGGACGGGACGGGAGGTCGGAGTTGGGCTTTGGAGAGGGCGACAAGGATCGAGTCCTAACGCGAGAATGAAAAGTCCCCGACGGAGATAGTTGTGGAGAAAGATGTGAAGAATCGCGAGTCGAAAACGCGGAATAAAACGACTCGGCAGCAGAAACAGAAGAGGATACCGAGTTGATAGAGGCATATCGCGTTCTACGATTTCCCTCGTCATGTTTGAATGTATCCCAATTGGTAGGTGTCAGCGTTACTGCACTTGCCTGCCCAGACTCGAGACTAGCGATACTTCCTACTATTAGATGGGGAGGAGGGGAGCAGGACGTCTAGGTGGATACGAACCAATCCAAGCCAGGTCGTCAAGAGAACGACGCAGTGGGCTTGAAGTCCTGACTGATCCAGAACCATAGACCGACGATGAAGGAGTATGATATATTGAAAGGCCCGAAATTGAACTCGACGTGTACAACGAACGAGACGACGAGCTGTGGCCAATAAATTTCGATTTCGCAGGGGGTGAAGGGGTTTTTAGCATTTGGTGAGCGGTAGGTCTCGCAGTGAGCTGGGAAGCTGCCAGAATATCTTCCTCTTCCTCTTCATCGCTCTCAAGCTCAGCCTCCTCGTACAGCTCTGGCGGAACCAGTATATCCATAAACCTCCTCGCCTGCTCATGCTTCCTAACTCTCCCTTCCCCTTGTATCAAATCCACCTTATTCCCGACCAAAGCCACACAAAACGTAGCTATACTCCTACTCCCGTTCCTACTTTCTTCATCCACTGGTGCATAAACTTTGAACTCCTCCCACCATTTCTTCAACGCCCCTAACGTCTCGTCCAGATTCGAGGCATCAAACGCAAGTATCGCAGCATCTGCACCGCGGAAAAACGCAGACGATAGAGACGAGAATCGTTCTTGGCCAGCTGTATCCTGTTACGCGGAGTGAGTTGACTTTTTGGATGAAATACAAGATAGAAGCATGTACCCATATTTGCAACACAACACTCTCTCCTTCGTCCACTCTGACAACCTTGGTAACAAAATCAGCGCCAATAGTCGCTCTATAACCCGTCGAAAACCGATTTGAGATGTACTGTCCGCGCAAACTCGTTTTGCCTACACCACTAGCTCCAATGACTACAAGTTTGATTGTTCGTAGAGGACGTTGAGGTACAGTTGTACGATGCTGAGTGGGCATGGCGAGATGGATTTGGAATAGGATGTGGCAAGTACATGCCAGTTAACGACTGGGCTATATTAGTCCCCGAATCTGGTTCCGAACAAGTAACGAAAACAGTTAGCCGGAGGGTCGCGAGCGCTAATCAAGCCACGGTCAAATTCGGTCAAATTGCCGAATTACCAATATTCGACCATTTTTCAGCCATTTCTCAAATTGTGAAGCTTCAATCCAACCTTCAAAAAAGCCAGGTATCTCCACAGATGCCAAAGATTTTCTAGATACCTTGAATCCACGCTGCTTCCGAACGCGCTCAGACCAGGCAAAACGACAAACTACGCCGTACCTGGGTCTGGAGAACTTTGGAATCTGGTGCGATCATTAGCTTCGCTAAGCTGTGTAATCTAAAATCCATTCCAGGTGGGTTTACTGCGCGCGTAACGTTCGCAGTAATTTCCTGGTCATGAGCTACATCGCTGATTCTCTATTATAGATACAGCTTACAGATGGTCGTGAACGATCATCTTGCGACAACCTGGAATTCTTGACTGGCCTCATCTCTGACAAGATCCACTGAAGCAAACAAGCATGGATGGTAATCAAGCTCTGCCCCAGAATGGTGCGCTTCTTCCTCGCAGTGACAGACTATAAGAAATGGATGTGTATCTGGATGTTGCTGTTCATATGTCCTTCGGATGTGAAAAATGTACTGATGCACAGAGAGAACCACAAAGACGTCGTGCTCAAGCTCGCTAGTATTATTAGTTGAGTATGTCGGTTACATTAGTACGAAGATATCATGATGTAGATAGTAATAGTAATAATACAAGATATTTCTTTCTCTTCTTTCAATCAGTAACGACCACCAGTCGGATGCAACGCATCCGCCCGATTTCTGTGATTTGCAGCCTGTGCTTCGAGCATATCAGCTTGACGGTGGCCCGTAACTGCAGCCTGTTCGCGCTGACCAGCGATGATCTTGTTTTCACCCTTGATCCTGAAGAATGGATATATCAGTATAAATTCGACAGAGAACATCGTTCTCAACTTACTCTAGCGAAGCGCTTCCAACAACATTCCCTAATCCTCGTTCAACTTTTCCCTCAACCTCCTTCATCTTTCCGTGTGTTTTGCTTGGGGCGGAATTAGTCACTGCTCCTGCACCGGTGGCACCAATAGGGCCGACTGGGGCGACTACAGGAGCACGGTTATGGGCGTGTTTGCCCTGATGCCGACCAAGCATTTCACCGCCAATTCCGCCAATGGCAGCGTCCCTCATACCATCTATACAACGACAATGATTAGATGTCGGTTCATGTAGAAGAAATAGGTATGCTACTCACGGCCACTGCCATGCCCTATTGCAGCACCAGCACCAGCGCCAAGAAGTCCATCGCGGTTACCGTGGGTACCTGGAGCGGTACCGTTTCCGTGATGGCCTAGTTCATGGCCACCGAAAGCCCCTATAGCGGCATCGCGAGCGGTGTGTCCTTTATGGCCTTTGTGGCCCAAGATACCACCGACTCCAGCACCGAGAGCTGTGTCGCGACTGGTGTGATTAGCAGCAGTTGTGTTGTTGTTTTTGTTGAACATGATTTAGTAGTAGTGGGTTGTTTTATTTAATAACTTTAGCCCAACTCTGAACTGTTTAAATACCCAAGTTTTCTGTCATCGTCATCGGAGCAGAATGCCACGCAATTTACTCGGAAAAACACGACGTCATTTTCTCCCAAAAAAGGTATCAAGCGCCAAGAGCTTACATAACCCATTCAGTTATCTGCCAGTGCGAGGTTCGTCATAGGACGGCCTTGAACCAGTGATTCACCGTTGCTGATAGAATCCAACGATAGCGTACTTGACCGGCCAAATCGCTCGGTAAATTAAGCCATGAAAACCACAATATATCCAAGAAAATGATACTACAATAAATACAAGAAGACGAACAGACAGACTTTTTTTGATACAAACTTTCAACTTCTCTTCATCTTTTGGCTTTGGCCTAACTCACATCAAATAACTCTCACCCGCCCGCCTCTCCATAATCTCCCTTAGGGGACCGAGGAGCCTCGTGAATGCAGGAGCGTCGAGAGCGGCTACTTTGAGTTTCGGAGGGAAACGAGTGGTAGTGGCTGGATCGGAGATATCCGCAGATATCGCGGGAGGAGGGAAAGAAGAAGGCGGTGTCCCTACAGCAGGCGAAGACGGGGTAACGTTCAACGTGGGAGTGGCATGTCCTTCCTCTCCCTGCTGTACCGTAATAGGCTTTCTAACAACAGCACTCACTGTCGCCGCCCTCGGAGCGAGCCTCAACAGCGACAGTTCGCCAAAGTAATCACCTTTAATGAGGTGTCCCACGACGATTTCTTCAGTGTCATCGTCGTTGGCTGAAGAGTTTGAATTGGCTTCCACGCCCGCGGCTCTCCGCCGCGGTACACGCTTGGTCACGACAGCTTCACCTTCTTCGACAAAGAAGAACGTATCGCCCATTTCGCCCTGCTGTACAATTCTCTCACCATCCTCCACGGATCGGCTCACCAATGCATCTGCAATCTTACTTCGTTCCTCGCCTGTCAAGCCTTGTAGCAGTCCTACACCTTCCAAGAACCGCTCATACATCGTCCGGCGACGATAAGCAGCCTTGAGGATGATAGTACGAAAAGTTATTCGATCCAGGGCCCAGAGGAGGGAAGGTACTCTAGAGACGACGGTTGCGGCGCGAGGATGGCCGTACATCAATGCAAGTTCGCCGAAAGAGGATCCAGGAGGACAGATGGAGACGAGAGTTCCGTAGGTTGGGTGAGTGGCGACGGGTGGCGGGTAAGGAGACCCTTCCAGATTTTCGTCTGAGAGGTTGGGCGCGGGCGTTGGTGCTTGTGCCCCTGGCTCCGCCCGAATATAGCAATCCAACATACCACTCTCCACCACATAGAAATATTCTCCCACATCACCTTGATTAATAACTTCTTCGCCCGGCCCTACTCGAACCTCCTGCATCGCATTCAGGACTCCGGTCTCCTGTTCCTCGTCGAGGTCGCGGAAGATAAAGTTTGTGGATATGGATTGTCGGATGCGAGAGAGCTGGAGAGGTGTTTTGGGATGGTATGGAGGTTTCGAGGAGTTGTGAGCGTAGAGAGCATCATCCTCGATGGGAATACTCTCTGCGCTGACACTAGTACGACGAGCAAATATGGCGCTGTTGGGCGGGTGGAGAAAGTCGCCTGGTGAAGGGGAAGGCGGGGAGATGGGAATTGGAGTCAGGGTGGAAGAAAACGGGTTGGTGAAGCTGGGACTGGTGGAAAAGTTGTGGGTAGGGAAGGAGCTGGCTGACGGTCCGAACGGTGATCCGGAACCCATGCTATTCCTACCAAAAGTGGTCGAGCTTGACCTCTTGCCTATTGATCCGCGATGCAAAGGGTCTACAGATTCGTCGTCTCCGTAGGTCGATGCGCGGCGAGAAAGCGAATGCGAAGTCGTGGGGTATGAATGCCTGCCTCCAGTACTTCCCTCGTATGCATTTCGATTTCGACTCGAAATTCCATACGCTGCTCCCAACGCATCTCGTGCCCTTGTTCGTTGTTCTTCCAGTCTTCCCTGGAACCAATTACTGCAAAATTGGAGCTCGTCGGCTGGCGGAGGCTGAGTGCGTTCAAATTCTCGCGTCAAGTCCCGCAGTAAGAGGGAGAAGGAGGAGGAAGAAAGGTTATTCGAGTTCATGGCGACAATCTAGATTCCGAGCCACAGATAAAGATCAAGTAGATTCTTAGAGATGGAAACAAACGTACACTTGAGTAGAGGTGGTTCTGAGTACACGGGTGAGAAGGAAGTGGAAAATGAAAAGATAGAAGACACTCACTTTTATTAATACGGCTTCTTCTTTGTACTTTTCGATCTTTGTATTCCTTTTACAAAGCTCAGTTCTTTAGGCCGTTGTTATAACAGTACAAAGTACAGCTTGAATGAGTCAAGTTGTACCAGGTCTATTGTCCTCTAGCGAGGCTTCCGATAAAGCGTCGGGACAAAGCGCAAGGGCGTCGAGGGCGAGATGCTAATTGACTGCACAGGAATCTGATCAGCTTGGGTTTTTTAATTGTATAAAAATAAAGACATGCCCTTGTACTTGAGATCTTGAGACGATATGTGTCTAAGTTGTTTCTGAGTGACCGAATGGAGACTCCGTCGCAGTACTTCTTTTTTTGAACAAAGGCGCGTTTTGAACAGCGCTTAATTGCGTAAGCCAAGCGCTAAATAGTGTATTAAATAATTACTTGGAGATAAGTACTACACGGAGAAAAGACACAATAAACAAAGCGTCCGATATGTACAATGCTCCCTTTCTACCTTGTCGGCACATAATCTTTCGACAAATCTATATCTCCCTTCAAATGTGTATTCGTGATACGAACCTGGCGAGCACGTTGGGACCCACCCTTCTTCCCTTTTTTCTTCGTTGAGGGGCCTTTCGGTGCGGGTCCAGCTGCCGCAGTTGTCGCTTGAAGACCCTCTGAAACACGATGAAGCTGCATAAGTACAGGGATAAAACATGTAAAACTCACCAGAGCTGAGCTGTCTTAGCAAGTCTACATCATTCGGCACTTTGAGCTCATGCCAGAGGTCGAGGAACTCTGGTAGAAAAATCAATAGTTCGCAGCCAATAAGAAAACATCTACCCACCTTTCTCTACGAGCATCCCGCCGCTGTCCTCTGTAGGCTTGATCTCATTCCAAAACACCATCTTCAGTTGTCCATCCTTGGTCGTTCGAGTGACAAGAACTTCACCCTCTGCTTCGAGCTCTTCGATAGCAGCTGGTGCTTCCTTCCATGAATCTTTGAGTGCTCGGACTGGAATACCTCCACCGCGTCGCGTTTGACGTTGGATTTCGGTCAGGAGAGCAGCTTTGTTCCGAAAATTGAATTCGTGCTATAACATGTCAGTGAAAACAGTAAATCAGGGCTGGAAACGAAAGGCGCACCTTATATGAATACAAATCAGTCTTTGGGTCCCATAGAACGCGATCGTGTGCTTTGAACTTCTCCAACAAAACATGATCAGTATCCAGCGGTGTACTAGTCAAGATGGCTAGATCTTGTAGACGCATTGGATTATGTGTCGACTGATAAGTAACGTTCAGTGATTTAGAGCTTCTACGATGGCAAGGACACTCACTTTTAGATGATTAACCGCATAGACGAGTTGTGTATTCACATTGGTGCCCGTTCCAGTATCAGCAGGCTGCGAATACACAATGTCTAATAACGAGTGTTTTTGGGCAAAAGGATGACCTGGATCGGGAGCAAAAAGTCAAACACACTAGATTTTGGTCGTTTCTTCTTTGTTGTGCTGGGAGAGCTTGATTCGGGTTCCGGAGACTTGTCTACTGGCACTGCTGGTGCAGGCTGCGAGTGCCAGGAGGTGTAATCTTGTCGCTGGAGAACTGATTTGAAGGCTGCAGCATCTTGGGCAAGCTTCGACATCGAAGTTGAGAGAAAGAGGGTGGCTTATGTAAATTCTGTCTGTCGTTCTGCTGTTCTCATCTCAACTTGTTTCCGTCAATTCCCGATGCTCTGAGAATAAACCAATGTCTCTACTGTTTAAAAACCTTCGAATTCACCAAATATTTGGAGCTAACACGAATGTTGGGAAAACAATTCTTACAACTGCGCTCGTACGCGCGTCTGCAAGCAATCAATCAACGTTTTACTTGAAACCTGTTAGTACAGGGCCTGCTGAGGACGCTGACGATGGGTGAGTTATTTTCATACTCGTTGAACATGCATTGATATTCTCAGCCATGTTCAGCGATATACTGACCAATGGAAAGACCGAGTTTTCACCGAATGTTTGTATCGTTATCAGCATCCTGTAAGCCCGCATTTAGCCGTCAAGCTGGCTGCAGCTACACCGCCATCCAACGAAACATTTGTTAATTCCATTGCCAATCACATTCGGAAATGTGCTGAACAAGGTTATGGAAATATGTACGTCGAAACTGCAGGAGGCGTTCACTCGCCTACGCTTTCTGGTTTACCTCAAGCCGATGCCTACCGTCCTTTATTTCTTCCCACAATTCTCATAGGCGATGCAAACCTAGGCGGAATCTCCACAACTATTTCAGCATATGAAGCATTAATTCTCAGAGGATATATTGTGGATTCCGTGTTAATGTTCAACGATCCGTCCTATGGGAACGCAGAATATCTCTCCAAGTACTTTGCTGAACGTGGTGTTAGATTAGACGCGTTTCTCCCTCCGCCACCAGACAAAGATTATCGTTCAACAGCAGCCTATTACGATTCCCTCCTTCTTTCTTCTACACTTTCCCATTTAGATACCTTACATTCTACACGCATTGCTGAGCTCGAAACTATGCCTCAGCGTACGAGAGATGTCGTTTGGTGGCCGTTTGTTCAGCATGCAATGCTTGATGCCGAAGTGGACAGCGGTCAGGCTAATGTCAACGTCATTGATAGCGCGTATGGAGATTTCTTCAATGTACTTAACTCACCCTCATCCGCCACGTCTTCGATTCTTCAACCTCAACTCGATGGCTCAGCCTCTTGGTGGACGCAAACCTTTGGACACACTAGTACTCGATTGACTTTGGCTGCGGCCCAAGCAGCGGGGAGATACGGCCATGTAATGCAAGTATCTTTTCTTCCGTATTTGCCCTTTATCAACATTAACCTAAAATTCTAGGTTTCCCCGCTCAGCACATGCTCCCGCTCTGCAACTCGCCGAATATCTCGTCTCACCCTTAGGCCCTGGCTCTAATTGGGCTTCCAGAGTGTTTTTCTCAGATAATGGGAGTACTGGGATGGAAGTGGCGTTGAAGATGGCTTTACGCACATTTTCGCGGCGTGTTCAGGTATCTCACCCTACCTCGGCCACTCGAGCCCACCAACGCCGTCTAGGTATCCTCGGTCTCAAAGGCTCCTACCACGGCGATACCATCGGCACTATGGATGCTTGTGAAGAATCCGGTGTTTACACTTGTGAATGGCATGATTGCAAAGGTTACTGGTTCGACCCGCCTAGGGTGATCGTTAGAAACGGGAAAGTGTATGTGGAAGTACCGGGAGAGCAAGAGGAGGTGATCAAGGAAAACACGACAAGATCGGAACTAAAGCCGCAACTCGTCACCTTCCCCTCCCTTGCGGATATCTACGACGTCCCTGCTCGGCTGGGCACGTCATTATACACACAGTACACGTCGTATATCTCTAGAACCTTGTGGAATCTGAATCATCGACTTCACGAGGGACAGGAAGGTGGAATGACGGAACTCGCGGCTTTAGTTCTCGAACCTCTCCTACTCGGTGCAGGAGGGATGATTTTCGTCGATCCGTTGTTTCAACGTGCATTGGTTGACGTCGTCAGGTCTCCCGGTTTATTCCCTCAAGAAGATTTAGCGCCGCTCCCGCATCCCCTCCCTATAATCTTCGACGAAGTTTTCACTGGGTTCCATCGCCTAGGCCCTCTCACGCCCCAAACTCTTCTCGGCCCCGAGATTCACCCCGATATAGCGGTGTACGCGAAGATGCTCACTGGGGGATTGGTTCCGATGGCGGTGACGTTGGCGACGAAGGAGGTTTTCGATGCGTTTTATTATAGTGGTGATAACGAAGGCGGGCGAACGAAAGGGGGCAAGAAGGATTCTCTGTTGCATGGACACTCATACACCGCGCATGCTGTTGGGTGCGGGGTTGCAAGGGAAGCGGTAGCGATGATGCCAAGTATTGTGGGTGGGGAAGAGCATGCGAGCATGCGGGACGTCTGGGGGAAGAGTGAGGGTATGAAATCAAATTCTGAGATTAGGATTGAGCAGTCGCGAATAGACGAACGAGGGTCGTGGAGGCAGCCGGTGAAGCGTCAAACATCCTACTCCCTACCCAAAACGAAAGACGAATTAAGTCACGAAGCACTACATGCAACCGCGACACAAATTTACTCCCTCTGGCACCCCAGCTTCATATCCGACGTATCAAGAATGAATATAATAGAGGATGTCATGGCTTTGGGAACTGTGTTGGCAATCAAGTTGAAGGAGGATGTTATAGAATTGAAGAATGTGGACGGAAGTGGAGCTAGGGGTGAAGGTGACTTGCATCCCAATTTGGAAAATAAAGACCCTCGAATGACCTAACATCTATAGGATACACTTCAACTTCAGCCGAAACTGTTTTCAGAGCACTCCTTCAAATAGCAACCTCTGATTCCCCTTTAACTACCCCAACCACTCCTTCCGGAACCGGTGCTCCTTACTCGATTCACTTCCGCACCCTCGGGAACGTTGCGTATTTCATGACCAGCCTCAACACAAATTTGGAGACAGTGAAGGAAGTAGAGGAAAGGATTTGGGAGGTGCTGCAAGATTGGAATTAAAGGAGGAGTGAAAGCTGGGTTGGGTGGGATTTTGGAAAGTGTAAAAGACCCGAGATAGGACCGCAGAGAGATCCTCAAATGGGATTGATGTAAAACCACGGGATGGTAAAGCTTTCGAGTTTCTGTGTCAATGTACCCAATGTTGCGAAATTTCATCCAATCATATCGAGTAACCGGATTAGACTTCAATAAGATAGACTACCGGCTTTGCCGACCGATGGTCAGGCGCAAAAGTCCTATGTGCGGGCTTTTGCTAAGAGTCGCGGGAGGGCTTGGGAACGCGAAATACGTAGAGTGTTCTCAGCCGGCCTTATCATATCCTAAGATAAGCCGCTTCACAACTTATCACGGAATAGTACTGTGATCCATGAACCAAATAGTCTAGGTACCTAAGCCTTTCCCATCGGGCAACATTTGACATAGACGGTAAACGCGTAAGCGTCTGGAAGCGTCATCTGGCGTTTCCTAGGCACCTTATTAAGGACCCAAAAGCCTACTCTAGTCACAAATACTTTCCGCACTATGTAAGTAACGAACTATCTTTGAATCCCACACGCTCAAATAGTTGCAATCTACCAGGCCTCCTCAGATTATCGACCACATACCCATTGGTCTCGTTGCAGCATCTGCCTTGTACACCGCCGCTCGTCGCCTCTTTCCACAAAATCAGCATGATAGCTACGACTTCAAGAGGCCTAGCGGTGCATCTATCGTCTACTATAAGATGCTCCGCTGCTGTTGCTGCTTTGCTCTGTTCTTAAGTACCTTGTTTCGTTATTATACTGGGGAAAGTGACTGTGATCACGATACCAATCAAAATTTCCGCCTTCTCCTGGATTGCGTGGTCTATGTAAGCCGTTCTGGGTGCTTGAATTAAATCTGAACACTATCTATCTTGCAGGCATATGCTTCTCTCTTGGCGATATCCGTCGTTCTCTTGAGATTCAAATGGAGTAAAATACTGTCAGCACACCTCGAAGCAATACTTCTGTCGTCTCTGGTTATCTATGGATTTGACACTGTGTTCCCAGCTATAATTTCGGCTGAATCGTGGCAGTCTTGCGAGGGCAATATCCAAATTTGTGTCAAACTTACTGCATTACTCCTTGGGGCCGTGTTAGTGCCTCTATTGACTCCACGGTACTACGTTCCAGCCGACCCCAAGGTAGTTCCTCTGCATCTGTAGTCAAATCTTGTGTCAACTGATTTGACATATCTCAGAATCCTAGCATGTTTCCGAATCCAGAGCAAACAGCGTCATTGCTGTCATTAATCTTTTTCTCTTATCTCGATTCGCTTGTTTTGAAAGCATCCAAGGTACCTCACCTCTCAACAGAAGCGCTTCCCCCTCTCTCCGACAATGATCAGGCCCGCATTTTGCGCGATAAAAATCTATCTGTAAGAGACTTTTTAATCTACAACATTATCTTCCTTACACTACACTTCTACTCAGAAAATTGATCCTTTGTTGGATGGAGGAAAGCGCCATGTATTCCTCAACCTATTGCGGGTATTTCTGCGAGATGTTGCAGGTATGTCGGTTGCACTCATTTGTCACTCGATGGCGTCTTTCCTTCCTGCTGTTTCCACCAATCGGCTGCTTGTGTACGTAGTCGATGCGCCTCGCTGTTCTCCTTTTATGCTCACTACAATGGACTGAACAGACACCTGGAAAAAAGCGGATTGGGGGATGGAGTTCCGGCTTGGGTCTGGATAACTCTCCTTTTTGTCGGACCTGTGGCATCATCAAGCGCTATTGAATGGTACATGCGTGTTATAGTAAGTACGCCTATCATTCTTATCGTTTCCTTTATTTATGGCTAATTCTGGCTTAGCTGAAAGCATTCGTTAGAACAGAGGCATTGCTCACGCAATTGATCTTTGCACATGCAGTCCGAGCACGAGTGAAAGCCGACGTTAGAGATAGTGGCACAAACGACCGTTCGTATATCTCGCCTTCGGCATTCGGTGTTGCTAAATGAACAATTTCAGCCGAGAAAGCTAGCGGTTCCACTGCCGACATCAACACCCTTATTACTGTTGATCTCAACACGATGAACCAGGGTCTACACTTTCTCGTCCTCGTAGTGTATCTCCCTATCCAGTTTATCTTCTGTATCGTGTTCCTCTACAAGCTGCTCGGATGGAGGTAGCGTGGTTGAATTGTGAACGTCCTTGCCCCGCACCTCACTTCTATGTTTACAGTGCATTTGTAGGAATCGGGCTAACTTTAGCCCTGAGTTCAATTCCAGGAATCGTAGGAAAGTCTCTCCACAGTGTCCAAGAAGATAAGATGAAGAAGACTGACTCTCGAGTTCGGTTCTTCACGGATGGTAATGGCATGTTTTTTTCTTCGAACTTTTACTGAATATGGTCCTTTAGTGGTTAATGTCCTGCGAATGGTCAAACTCTTTGGATGGGAAGAGAAGATGTCGCAAAGAATCACCCAGAAGCGTATTATCGAACTGAAGGCCAGCCAGAAAGCTCGCTTAATCGAACTTCTGCTTATCATCATCAGGTAGGACCTTACTTGTCGGTATCGATCTATGCACTGATATTGTAAACAAAAGTTTCGTTTTGCCTTTCACGACAATGCTGGTAACTTTCGCATGCTAGTAAGTCTGCTTCTCTTTTTCCAAATCTACGATTTTGACAATGTTTCCCAGTGTAAGTGTTCTATGAAATCGATGATCTAAGAAGCTTACCACGATGATACAGACACTTGTGGCGGAAGGCGTATTCAGTCCCTCTGTTGCTTTCCCGGCTCTCGTAGTTTTTGAGAATTTCAGAAATCAAATTCAAGTTGCCTTTGTGCGCGGCACTGAATGCATCACTGCAAAAGTTTCTTTGGACAGAATTAACAAATTCTTGCAGAACGTCGGTTGACCTTAACTTTGAACGCTTACAATATCTGACTGTAAATTTTCAGACGGAGCTGTTGGATGCATTCGTTGTCACTGGTGTTGCTCCTAATGATTCAGAGGAACTTACAGACAAAATTGGGTTCAGTAACGCATCGTTTACCTGGTCAAACCACACAGGCGGAAATGCCATGCCCTCTGGACGAAGATTCATTCTCTCCGTTCCTGGGACTTTGTATTTCAAGCGAAATGCCTTGAATCTGATCACTGGGCCCGTTGGGTCTGGGAAGACATCGTTATTGCTCGCTCTTCTAGGTGAGTTGAACCCGTACATCCTATTGGATACTCTTGACTAGCTTAGGTGAAATGCATCAATCTCCAAGCACTGGCTCCTGGTTCAACCTCCCCCGAGCTGGCGGGATGGCATATGCGGCACAAGAGTCGTGGGTACTGAATGAAACCATCAGAGTAGGTTACACGCATCATCAGCCAATCGTTTCTGAAGCACACTCAGGAAAATATCCTCTTTGGCTTCCCGTATAACGAAGAGCGATACAAAAAAGTCATCAAACAATGTGCGTTGGAGCAGGACTTGGCTCTGTTCGCCGCTGGTGACCAGACCGTACATATCTTCTTTCGTGAAACTTCGTGTACAGCCATTGATGCCTTGAACCTAGGAAATCGGAGAAAAGGGGTTATCGGTAAGCGGCGGGCAGAAGGCTCGGTTGACGTTGGCGAGAGCGATTTACTCGCAAGCCGAGATACTCATCCTCGATGATATCTTGGCAGCTCTCGAGTGTGTCCTCATCTGCAAATCAAAAGCGAGAATTGGCTGACTTGCTTACTCGTAGTGTTCATACATCCAAGTGGATTGTGGAAGAGTGTCTCTCCGGTGATCTTGTCAAAGGCAGAACTGTTATCATGGTGGTAAGTACTATGGCCACGTCTTGCCTTTGTAACCATTTGACTTCGTGTTGAAAGTCACATAATGTCACCCTCCTTACACCATTGGTTCAGTGCTTCATCACAATGAAAAATGGTGTAGCTACTGCCAGCGACAACATCGATGGATATATTGAATTCAGCCGGGATGTTTTGGAACAAGCTGCTGAAGAAGAGCTAGATCCACAAGTCGACGTGAAGAACGAGAACAATACAGCAAATAGTAAACTTATTGTATCAGAGGAGATACAAGAAGGGAACCATGTAGGACGGGCAGCCAGTAGGAGTACTTTTTAGTCTTCAGGCTTGACACTGACACCCAAGATCAAGTTGCTTTATACATCTCTGGTTTAGGAGGAAAACACCCCGTCTTATTTTTCACTTTTTTCTTTGCGTGTCTGTTCACTGCCCACTTCATCGGTGTTGTACAAACGTGGTTTCTTAGCTACTGGGCAGAGCAGTATGCCAGTCATGCACCCACTCAAGTATCTGCTCCGTAGTGAGTATGTTGTCCCTTGTCTTTTCCCTTGCTAATCCTTCGCAATTGCAGCTATCTTGGCATCTATGGTGAGAGTTCTTTTGGTATTCCTTCACTATGGACACAAGCGTAACGCTTCCTTTCAGGACTTATTTTCTTGATATATGTGGCTATTCTCTCTTCGGCCCACGCTGGTTTCATTGTTGCATCAGTCAAGGCATCAGAGTCAATACATAATCAGCTTGTAGAGTCTATCCTCGCAGCAACATTTAGGTGGATCATGAACCTACTCTAGACAGTACTCCTACTCATATATACTTTAGATGGCTTGACGAAACACCCACGTCTCGTATAATTACTCGGGCCACTCAGGATATCGGTTCAGGTAAAGCATGCATGTCTTTCTCTTTCTGTATCTCATATCATTATATCATTCCAGTTGATTTGGCATTTCCTCTGATATCATCTAGAGTTTGCGATTTTTCCATTCTTTTACTTTTCAAGATCGGTGCCCTTGTCGTGTTCACCCCAATGTTTATAATCCCTAGCGCCATACTTGCTGGTCTCGGTATCTGGGTTGGTAGTGTCTACTTGAACGCTCAATCCTCTGTTAAACGAGAAATGTCAATCGCCAAAGCGCCTGTCGTCGGGCTGTGAGTTTTTGTTGACTGTAGCTGGGGTTGACTGACCCCTCTTTGACCAGGATTGGAGCCGCTTCGACAGGAATAAGTGAGTCGAAGTATTGTTTAACAACCTGTATTAGAGATGTGTATCTTACATCTATCATTCCCTAGTCTCCGTTCGGGCGTACTCTGCACAAAATAAATTTGCTGACCTTCTGATAAAGCGCATCGACCATTATTCTCGATCCGCGATAGTTTTCTACGGATTACAGCGCTGGATGGCTATGCGAACAGAAACACTTGCCGGCCTGTTTTGCGCCGGTCTAGCTGGGTATCTGGTGTATTGCACAGACTCTAGCGCTTCCGATATTGGGTTCTTGTTAAATTTAGCAGGTAGTTCTTTCTACATCAACCTTTGCTCACTGTCTGATTATTTTGTTTGTCCTATCAAGTCGACTTCAGCAGCGGTATGGTGTGGTGGGTAATATCTGTTAATGGTTTGGAAGCAGAAAGTGAGATTCAAATCTCTGCACTTGCACCTCACACTCAATTAACTCAAATCATGTCAGGCAACTGGCAAGTTATAAGTACATAGATCTGTGCAAGCAGTATGGATGTCTTATTCTCTCTATTTTTCTCTAGCCTTGAGCGCATTGAGAGCTATTTGCGCATCAGTCATGAAGCACATCTGGGTGATGGGAGCCTCCCTCCCGCTCACTGGCCATCCAGCGGCGAGCTACGTGTAGAGAATCTTACGGCGAGATATTCACTCGATGGTCCCCAAGTTCTGCGTGGTCTGTCATTCCAGATCAAGTCTGGAGAACGGATCGGAGTCGTCGGTCGAACAGGATCAGGAAAGGTGGGTCCGTAGATGTTAAACTTTTCTTACACATGCTACCATTTTTTCCAGAGTACACTGACTTTAGCGCTATTGAGATGCATCTTGACCGAAGGAAGTGTATTTTACGACGGTATGCTGACGTCTGCACTTAACTTGGACGCATTACGTTCTCAAATCACAATAATCCCTCAGACGGTGAGCATCGTGTTTCGTCTACGATATTCATTGACCTATCTCGGTATTTCCTCATAGCCCGAGTTGATATCTGGATCCTTGAGACAAAACTTGGACCCATTCGAGGAGCATGATGACCTTACTTTGAACCATGCATTAAAATCAGCTGGCCTGGATACGTTACAGGAAGAGTTGAATGTCCAAGATAGAGTGAACCTGGAAACTCTTATTTCTGACGGAGGGAAAAATCTTTCGGTTGTTTTTTACTTGTGCTAATATTGACGCCAGAAACTGAAGTCGCTACTCAAACAATAGGTTGGACAACGTCAAATCATTGCTTTGGCCAGGGCTATCATAAGGAGAAGCAAGCTGCTTATTTTGGATGAAGGTAAGTAAATGCACTTTCTAGCTTGGGTAATTTACTGATGTGGTATCCAAATCTTATTAGCCACTTCTGCCATTGGTATGAACTCTTCATACTTTATATGCTATCCAAAATTTAACCCAGTGTTTGTAAGATTACAAAACAGACACTATCATTCAAAATTCTCTACGAACAGAGTACAAGGAACGAGGCGGAGATGCTACAATTATTACAATAGCTCATCGTCTCCAGACTGTGTTGGATGCAGATCGAATTGTACGCTTGCTCAACCCTCTTCTGTTCTTGATATCCAAATTATCTCTGAATTTGCAGATGATTTTGGACGCTGGTCGAATTGTGGGTTTTCTTTTCTTGAATGTCCGCTGTTACTTAATACTGATATATCCAGGTTGAATTTGACTCTCCCCAGACACTCCTCCAGAAGGAAGGTGGTCAATTTCGAGCCATGATTGAAGAAGCACATGATAAGGACGTGTTGCTGGCAATGGTTGACGAGGGTTCATCCGTCATGTAGTACTAATAGCATTGAACAAGATGCTGTAAGTGCATGCCAATCGATGCGTTGATATCAATATTAATAGTGATAGTTCAGGTGAAGCAAAGAGGGTTTTCAGTAAACAATGTAGGATGAGGAATGAACTTTGTCTTGGAGATGGATAGATGAATAAAGGATTGTCCTGCATCTTGATTATCATGAGGGCATAAAATCCTTAGTTTCCCTCATCATCCGAGGAATCCTAGTTTGGATCTCTTGCAACAAACGCCGCTGATAATTAATACCGAACAATGGGACATTGTGGGCCATAGAGTCTTTTCTACGTTGGTAGGACCCCGTAGCTCAGCGGTAGAGCGTGAGATTCCAGTGAGAGTATCCTCAAGGTCATCCGTTCAATCCGGGTCGGGGTCAACCTCGCACTGCCATTGACTTATTTTTTAGAACCATGTCAGGGTTGTGAACCTCTGACCATGTTTTTACTTGCCGCCCGCTTAAACTCCACTGTTGACCTCAGAATTTGACTAGACTCCACTCCTTTATATGGTACAATATTTGTAATTAACGCCTCTGGAAGCCCTTCAGATGCTTTACTGCGAATATATCACAAGAATAATATATAGACGCTTCACTCCGATCGCGTATGGGTCTGTATGGGTGCAACAATAACCAAAAGTACTAGAGAATACTTGATCCCGCAGTTTCAAAACACGCCCGATGCGATGATAATGGATCAATATTTTTTCCCTGATATTTCCCAAAAAATCTGGACAAAGAGCATCGCCTATCATAGGCTCAGAGCACACATCCTATCATAATTCTCGTTCCTTTCCATTACTATTTTTACATTCCACGCTCTGCCTGCTCTGCTTCGCCTCCTTTCCAGTATCGCTCGTCACGTTTCATGGCATATTCATTTCCTTCCATTCTTCCCGGATTACAGCTCTGAAAATCCATCGCTTCCCCGATGATGACAATGGCCCTCAAAAAATCAATTGTTCTCCTTCCCGCCCACGTCCTTTGTCTTTGAGCTGCAGGAAGCTCCTTAATCCTTATTCTACAAGATCAAACTTTGGAAAACTAGTACGATCTTCGCTGACTGGTCTTTTAATTTTTATAAACCTCTTCCTGGAACCGAGAACCATGTTTAAATTACCAGATTGTTGACGGTCCCATTCTGGTCCCATTCCCATATTAATTGATGTGGTTGACGGACTACTACCGACTCCGCAGCGGAGTTTTCTCCCGTTGCGGAGCTAATTCATGAGGCCTTGAGGCTTTAGGTCCTTTATAAGTGTGGTTCTTGGCCCCAGTCATCCTAGAGATTGAGTTAATAATATATGTGGTAACTGGTTGAAGAAAGGCTGTATATTGAGCCTTGAGCTCGACCAGCAACTGCGCCATGTTCCAAGCTTTGACGCAAAACGTGGCGTTCATTGATGCGTTGATGGACTTGCTATATCTGGTGGAGAGTTCACGATGCCAACGCTCCACCTTCAAAGAAATAATGGAGTGAGAATAAAACGGTTATATGTATCATTGTTGAACTTTTTCCGCTTCTTTGCTTTCTCTTCCAACTTCACCGAACTCCTCGTTTCCCTCTTTACTGGAGAGACAGTCTTCTACTGCACGATAACTCGCAACTAGCCAGTATAACCGAGGCGTTCAATCTACGAAATTTAAGCCATCTAGCGTCAATCATACTACTCACATTCTTTTATCTCTCCACCCCTTGTTCAAATCCAACATGATCATGAATGAACGAGGTTTCAAAATTGTACAGAGGCAGGGCCTCGGTGGCGGTAAGCCCTCCCCCCCTCCTTGCAGATGTGGGTCTGAGTCGATCTCTTGCAGTTCTCGGAGGTGTGGGAAATATTGTGTAACTTGTCTCCTGGAATCCAACCGGGGGATACCATGTTACTTACCTTCGCATTTTATCAGGTCTGATGTGGGAAGTGGGGTAAGTTCTGCGGTTGCTGGAGTGGGTGCGGGTGTAACATCAGGTTTGGGAGATATCACGAGCGCGCTTCTTCCATCTACGACGTGAGCATATCCCATATCTTTTTTTGATACAGTTTTTGATACAGGTTTGTATCCTTGACGCGTTCCCGACATAGCTCGGACACCGCCACTTCGACGACCCTTAGCTCTACCTCCACATCAGCTGCGAGTACCCAGTAAGCAACTAATCCAAAACTCATGCCACGGCTGATCCACCATGCAGTACTTCATCTTCATTTATAACTACTTCTTCATCGGCTACTTCGTCTTCTAGTAGCACCTCAAGCACCTCCTCCTCCTCCTCTACTTCTGCCATTCCTTCTACTTCTACTTCTGTCTACACGTCTACATCGGGTGATGAAACCATCACCGCCTTTGTGACTTCTTCCCCCTCCTCAACTCCCACCTCTAGCAACTCGAGTGGATTCTTGAACAACAAGCCGCTCGAAGGGTCTGTCTTTGCCTTGTGCGGCATCGTTGTACTCGTTATCATTTTTGTCATCGTTACTTTCGCTCTTCGTCGCTCCCGAAGAAAGAGGATGATCAACGAAGCTCTGTCGTATGAGCCGACTACGATGCATGGCTACACCAACGATATGGAACGAGGGTCGACTGAAAAGATCAGAAATAGTTATAGCACGACTAGAAGCTCTAGTGGTGAACCTCCTGCGGCTGGAGGCTACCACAACCAGCAGACAGCTTATGGGTACGATCATGAATACCCTGCTTACGCGCCTCGATCACCAAACCCCATCTATGATGCTGGTCGCGCTTATGTTTACGAGGGTGGTCCGTATAACTCTCAAGGTAACAATGTTGGTGGCCCTGGATTGCCGAGATCTTTCCCCCCAGTTGCCCCTCAGGCTTCTTTGCCCACTCATGTCAATCCAGCTGGCAGCAACTATCCCTAGGGTACTGGTTCCGGCAATCTCTCTCGACTCAGCAGCCAGAGTCTCAATCAAATTATATAGCATCGGCTATAGTCCATGTTACACACATTTCACATACTTTCTTTCATCCTGCCTTTCATTATTGCTCACGCCCCATGCTTTCCATCCAAACAGCGTCTGGATGTTCTCTTCGCTTGTCGTTATTGTTTTCGATAATTGGATTTTATAATATCGATGGCCTGCAGGCCGAGGTTGTCGATGAATGAATTAAGGCCCAGCTCACTGGCTGATATTCAGGACTTTAACTTATATTGTACATCGTTGGAAACAGATAACATTGTACTAATACCTTTACTGTACATGCTTACAGTATCGCGAGCCGTATTTGCCTACTTGCAATCAAGGAGGTGATTCTGGCTATTTGGCGAATCTTTGTGGCTCTCAACAGGTGGCGGGGCTTTTTCCGCCGCACATCTCAGTTTATGCTCTTTTCGTTCAAGGTACCAGACCAGTCCCGTAACTGCAAGCGTGGAGACGCAAATTGCAATCATCGCAATCATCCTACATATGTACCATAGTCAGTGTAGGTAAAAGGCTCGACAAGTAAACAAACCCTTTAGTGAATCTGGGAGCATCGGTGGCTGGATAAAAAACTATAGACCACCACGCATTGACGACGTTGTTCCACATACTGAAGCGCGAAGGGTCAGTGAACATACATAAGTGGGGGGGACACAAGGATATACTTCATAGATGCCTGTAGGGCCCATTTAAATTTAGTCTTTCATGATGACTGCTGCCGGTCACATACCAGGACAATTGCTCTCTCTTGGTCGTCATCAGCACATATTTGGTTAGCCCAGCTTGAAGCATAGTGAGCGCAAAAGCATGGCATACATCTCCGAGACGCACGCAAAAGTTATAGCCTGACCCGAATAAGAAGCTCCTGCGAGATCTATGATCAGTGTTTATGTCAGTAAATCTTCTGCGAAAGATAATCCAGGACTCACAATAGGCAAAGAACTTCAACCCGGTTGGGCTACTCCAAACCAAGATGCAAATACTCGCAACTATACCTGCAAAGGCCATATATACAAGTACAGGCCATCTAACTTGAGTGTAATCAGTCCAAGTTGCGCAAACTAAGGTGGAGGCAATGCCGAATGCAGTAACACCAGCAGGGTAAAAATCTATTTGCTCAACCGAGTATCCGCCAATGGCTGCTAGCCACTGTCCCATCAAATTATTGGAACCAAAGCTTTCTGTTTCTCCGGATATGGCAAACTAAAAGCTGATTAACGGATGCCAAGATCTACTCTGGACGCTCACCAAGAGACTACATGCATACCACCTCCATCGAGTTAACATTCTTTTGAACAATTGCCACGATAAGGGTGAATGGGTCACATTAACATGGCCCTGTAAACGTGTAATAGCCAACTTCCGCTCCTACGAGGACCGTCAATGGAAAGATGAGGAGTAAAGGAGAAGTTTACTTCTTCATTCAGATAAAACACGTTCGTTGTCGCCGGAACGTCAGGGAAAACCCAGAACCCGTAAAAGGCTATTGGCAGAGTAATTACACCGTCGATGATGAATCTACAGAATAAGACAAACCAGTCAATCTCCCTAGTTTGAATACACACTAAAATCGTACTTACAACCAGCGCCAGCCACTTCGTCCGGAGGTACCATTCAGATTCCTTTCAGATCATTGTTTGAGAAGTTGGTCGCAAAGTTATCCTAGCTGACCTGAATACGCTGCCCTGTAGGACGCCTGAAAATCTAGAGATAGAGGGAACGTCGTAAGAAAGTGATTGGGACTTGTGAGGCTTACAGTGTTCCAGCCAACCCAGAGCTAGTAAAGATTCCAGATCGCTTTCCTAATTCTGCCGGTCTATACCAACTGAATGACGTTTAGTCTCCGAAGATAACGCTCGAGTGTGCGGACATACGATCCAAGGATGTAATGTGTTCCGACAAACGTTGAGGACTCGGCGAGGCCTTGGAAAAACCGGATCGCATAAACCTAAACGTGTTACATGAGGCTGATGATGCTGATGTAAGATTTGCCGATTGTACCTGTTGAACATTGTGGACGGCACTTGTGCTGAAGATAATGATCATTATCAAACGGAGGGATGCTGCTTAAACAAAGGATGGTACCCAAAGGTTAGAACTCCCCATATCTACGTGTGAATTCAGTCAGAGTTCAAAAAAGGCCAGGAGAGACAACAGACAATCTGACAAAGTGGGAGCCAGATGCGTGGTGGAATAACTTGAAGCATTAAGTTATCTGCGTCTGGATTAATTTTGAAAAACTTGGAAGACTGGTGGTCACTGCACTGGGTATCATTCCTACAACGAGCTTCACAAATATGAAGAATAGCTTGTGTATGTGCACTCGCCTACAATATAACCTAATACGTATTATCATGATGTGAATTCTCGAACGGGTAAAATTATGACTCGCCCGCCGTAAAGATGGAATTGATCTTGTTGAAGTCTGTTCCCTGCATGGACAACTCTTCTTTCATTCCCGAGACGTATGCATTATTGATGTTCGAACGGTCCAGATCTGCAGTGGTTTGAATATATGGCTGGATGAAATTGATGGTTTTCATACAGTTTGTGAAATAGACCAAGCAGCAGTAAGAGAGAATGAACCAGTCTAATTTGAGGACAAGCTTGCCCTCCTGTTTGGAATACATTCCTGGCGGATGAGGAGCTAGGGATAACTTACCCTGCGTCTACTGGAAAAAGTCACGCGCAGTGGCCGCGGCACCGAGCGGCTCCATAACCGAAATGAGATTAGATCTCCACTTTCCATCAAGTTCAAGTTCCATGGTTTTCGACCGTTTCTTGGTACCCGGCCCCCGCCGAAACTTTGGAAAAGTATTCTCGATATCAGAACATCCGAATCGGATCGCTACCGAACGCTTGGACCAGGACATCGGTGTTTCTTTGAAACTCGAGTGCTCAACGTATTCAACTTAAACGACTCCAAGGATCCAAGACTCTGAGGTTTCCTGTTGACTACTATACTACAGAACGCTATCCCTGCGCTCTGCAAGGAAATGATCAGCAGATGACAAAGGTCTGATCGGACCAGGATCGGACTCGGAAAGGAAAAGTTCAAAAAAAAAATAAAACAAGTCTTACGTTTGCAAGCTGAGTAAAGAAGTTCCGATGTTTTGGTTTGTAAACTGTTTTGCATACTCACAGTCCGCCTTTTAAAAGACGAGTCATGATACATCTAGTCCCTTTACGCCCCTCAACTAGCGTTGCCCCCGATGCGCTTCTCCTGGTGTTCCCCTGCCCTTCCTGTCCTTCTCCTTCTCTCTGTCGCCTCTGTCGATGGGTTCCGGTCGGGCTCCCAGTTATCAACGCGAGATGGGGACCATCACATGAGCCACCATGCTTCCCCTCTCCTCGAGCTTAACGAGACTGAAATCACAATGTATCATTCTCCAACCCCAGAGTCATACTACACTATAGATTTCGATGACACTGAACACGCTCTTCAAAGGCATCCTGGCCTCATGCTCCTACATGCAACCTTTATGACCCTTGCCTTTTTCGTGGCGTTACCTATAGGTTAGTCCTTATCGATGACGGTATTTTCGGAACTTGTCTCACAAACTACAGGCATTGCTATGCGTTCCGTGAATCATACTTGGCATAAGATGGTCACCATTGCGTTTTACGGTCTCATATTATTAGGAATCGCAACAAACGGACTGTATCGAAAACTCACCCCGAACATGTCAGTCGCGTTTCTTTAGGCATCCAAAGTCAACTTATCCGTCCATTCCAGGTATGAAGGTCAAAAGCACGGGCAACAAGGCTACATGTTAATTTTGCTAGCACTGGTCTTAACCACTATCGATCTGCTCGCACTTCTCCGTCGTTTCTTTTTCTTCTTTCGGAATGGTCAAAAGTTCCATCTCAAGACCTTTTGGAACACGGTAGTCTTGGACAAAGAAGACGTTCTTCGCGGTCCGGAATATACCGGACTTGTCAATGAACTTGAAGAGTTGGAAATAGTGTCACCCATTTCACCACCACCACATAAGCATGTTCATTACGACGAGGACGTCGAATCGAACGAAACCGCTCAGTGGGCAAATGACGTTCGTCGTCACCGCCATAATTATTCTCATTCTGTCGCTTCCGAGACTACCCTCTCTGGCCGGGCTCATTCGGACGACGATCTAAGTGGTAGCCGCCATCTTGCTAAAAGAGTTCCTTGGACCCAACGTATCGGCTCGGGTGTCTTCGCTACCATGGAGCGTGTCTTAGTGTTTGGTGGGCTGATGCAAGTTTTGACGGGCATTATCATCTACACAGGTTCGTATTCATATGTACACAAGAAGACTGTTGCCGACCATGCCTTTTAGGCGGATGCAGAGAAAACTACCTAAACGGATGCTTAGCACATATGATCAAAGGATCAATTTTCTGGTGTTATGGTTTGGTTTCGTTTGCCCGCTATCTTGGTGCATTCGCTGAGCTAGGTTGGGCATGGAACCGAGCACCCTCTGCTGGCTACCCAAGCGCAGAATTCGTCGAATCACTGGTCATTTTCTTATATGGCGTTACAAACGCTTGGATGGAACGATTCGGTGCTAATCCTGGTGACCCGTTCACTACAAAGCAGATCCAACACATAGGTATCGCGGTATGTGCATGGGTTGTTTCTAGGTGAGAAAGTCCTTAATCTGGCGGAATTAGGTGATGTTCTGGTTTGCTGGCTTACTCGGGATGGCAATCGAGTCCAAGAAAGTCCGTGAATGGCTTGCCTCCTCAACTATCTCTGCCCTGAATCCTTCGCAACGAGACCAAGAGTCGGTGGCGGAACCTCCTACGTATATTGCAAGCTTCAACCCGTTCCCTGCTCTTGTTATTGGTGTAACGGGTGCTGCGATGGCGGCTCACACTCAAACTTATTTGTTCCAGGTACGTTCGGTAAACATGGGTCATTGATTTAGTACTGATTATACCAGGTCCAAATCCACCAACTGTGGGGAAACCTTTTGCTGGCTTGGTCGGTGTTGCGCTGCATGACTTACTTCTTCCTCTGGCTCGGACCCCCACGCTCAATGTTGCCTTCCCGGCCCCCAACTGAGGCTCTTGGTAGTTTCTTCCTCGCCTGCGGAGGACTTTCTTTCATGTTTTCCACGGAAGAATTGACTATTGCTGCCATGAGAAGAGGAAGAGACGGTAAGCACATGATGCTATTCATACATTTACACGCGTTGACATCGTGTTCTATCATAGACGTTATGATGTTCTTGAATGTTGCAGTTGCCATTACCTGTTTTGCTCTCTGTTGGACAATTGCCGTCGTCGGATTCAAGGGTTATCTCAAATCACGCATCGCTCCCCGAGTTGCTTACCACAGCTCGGCTTGAAAAAACGCTCAAGATCCAGGTGGGATCCAGGTGTCTGATTTTTTTTGATCGTTTTAAATTTCTTATGACATCCTAATGCACGCTGTTACCTCAATGCACGCTGTTACTACATTCCTAATGCACGATGTTATTTATCCCACTTTGTTTCGCTAGACTACCTTTCATCTATTGTATCAACCAAGGTTCTTGCTTCGTTCCCATTATCATTCACGGTATCTGATGACACCTACTTATCTTGCTTTAGATGTGCATACTAAGTACGTACATGTGTATGTCTTGAATTTATCATTTTATAAGAATGAAAAGGCGTAATCTGTAAGCGTACCCGCCCATATCCAAAATCCAGACCAACCACATCCCACGAACCCTTTCCAACAGCTTTCTCGGTTATGGAAATCTGTTCGGACCAGAACATGAGCGAGTTGAATAGTGGCCAGACCAACTCCGAGGTAAAAAGGAGCAGTCTGTGCATTAAGGTAACCAGCTAGGGCAATAAATGACATAGAAGAAACCGAAAGACCACTAAGAATCAGACGAGATTGAGATCCAAATAAAAGGGCTGTTGAACGGATTCCTGCTGTTACATCATCTTTCTTATCCTAGAAAAAGTATTCAACAATATCGGAAACAAAAAGATCATAAGTCTGCAAACCTGGTGAGCATATATACTATCGTATACCAGAGTCCAGCAAACACCGCCGGCATAGAGAGGTAAACAGACCTGCCAGTCAACTACACCGGCAACAGCCGACCACCCAAGAAGTGCTCCCCAATTAAAAGCGAGTCCTATCATGGTATAATTTTTTCCGGGAAATAAACATCAGAGCAAAGATATGTACCGAGTACAGCTTGAGGCCAGTGGGTTATGCGTTTCATGAATGGATAGATTGTCACAACGGACAGGGACGATGCACCTAATAAGATACTAGGATGAATCAGAAACTTTGCGAATGATTACATGTTGCAGACGAACCTATACCAGTTTAACTGAAGCAGTACGGCCAGCCCAATTGTAAGCTGTCCAGCCAAGAAAATTAGAGCCTGCCGTTGAGTAATAGCTCCTGTCGCGAGTGGTCTTTCACGCGTTCTTTCTTGGGCCAGAGACGTACTTAGCGCTTAATATTTTATGCGACAATCGAGGGACTCACCCACTGCTTTGTCCAGATTTTTGTCCCACATATCATTGATTGTGCATCCTGCGCCTCGCATGACTATGGCCCCGGTTCCGAATAGTGCAATGTAAGTTAAAGGCGTCGTGAACGGAGTCTGTAAAGAGTAGGAAGCCATTGTTATTGACCAGGCTGAAAATCATAGTCAGAGCCCAAAATACGCGTCCCGATTTGAGACTTACTACAAGGATAGAACAGCAATAGTGTTCCGATGGGTTTGTCAATTCGTGTGAGGTACATATAAGGCCGGAATTTCGGTGGTAAGCGTTCTACCCAACTTGGATTGGTAACAGCTGGTAGCTGTGCATTTTTTGTTGATATTCCACGAAGCCAAGTATTACTAGTTAACCAGGGACGTGATAGAGACGATATTTGAGGGAAAGCGCGTCGCGATATAGAGCATCCAGCAAGCATCTTCGCAAATAGCAAACTGGCCAACGAGTCCGACCGTCGAGATGACCGTTCGAGTGCACGTGGAAATTTGACTTAAACGCTTAAAACGCTTACAATAGATATAAATGTTTCTCATAGAAAACGTTTTATGGTCCGCGTTATGTACATACAAAAACTTCCACAATGTCCTTGCAACGAAACCGCTTATGCCCATTCTTTCGCCAGCTTGAATTGCCATTCCCAATCTGCAGTAAAGTCAGGCAATTTCAGTCGTAACTTTCAGCAGAGGACCCACCGGCGTAGACTTCACCATCATCGTCAATAACTCGACTCCTGACATTGTAGGTACCCGATCGTGCTATCATCCCAGAAGGTGATTCTTCAGGTTCAAAGTTCTTGACGTATGGATCAGGTCCTGCAGAGTATGATCCCAACATCTGCTCCAGTTTGTCGACTACCAGTTACCGACCATATGATCAAACAACATTGCACAGTGGATGACATGGGCATACCTTTCACTCCGGCGCGCTTGACAACCTATTAAGCTGTAGTTGAGAACGCAAGAGAAAGCACACAGTGTATCACAACATGCACCTGAATGTAACGGACTCCCTACGATTGAGCCTACATGAGAACGTAACAAGTTTGTACGAGTAAAATGTTTCATACCGAGATAATGGAGTGGTTAACCTTGAATTTGATGCGGACACTAAAATTTGAAGGAATTAAGAGGAAACAATATTCCGAGTGGCATTCAGTCGTACTTGTACTCAATTCCTTCCTTGATCGTTACAGAATCCTTAATCGCTACAGGCTTCTTCGTCGTTGCGGCCGCTGATGTCTCTTTGAGATCGAGGACAATCGACTTGCCAGCTGGTAAAGTATCTGACACGAGCTCCAAGGTTAATACAGTAACCTAGAGGAATGGTCACATCTATGCGCTAGAGTGAAAATATACAACAACTCGCTTTAGGGCCTGAACCGGCTTGGGTTGCAGCAGCTGTTACACCAAGAGAAGCCTTCCATCGAGCTAAACTTTCGTCTTCAGCATCTAGTTTAGCATATTCCTCTGCAGTCTTGGCGGCCGATGGCTTGTAACCTGCAGTGGCTTTTCAGTACTGCGAATGAGTAGGCAACATTCTGCTCACCAGGAGTGCTAGAAGGCAAGAGGTCTTCATGATCGTCATGCTGCCAGGTGATATAAGAACACAAATCGCCCGTCTCATGGATTTACACCTACACCGGACATTTCTTGAGCAGATGAACGTTGAACAAATGTTTGGATAAGTTGAGTGTGAGTGATTTCACGGAGGTAATTAAGATACGGCCGGAGATGGCATGACTAACTTCTTTATATGGTCTCTTCCTGCTGGTTCCGGGCCATAAAAATATGTACTAGAATTATGCATGTACAAGAATAGAGACCATAGATATCATAGCAAAATATTTACACCGAAGACGAATATCTTTTACGTGCGTGGCGATACCATAAAATAAATCCAGACCCTGCTAGCAAAACGAGTTGAAAACGAGTGACTTTAAAATACTATTTTTCCAAAAGTTAACCGGAAGGAGATTGTGCTTGAGCGATATGCATACCCTCTGATGGATGTTGAAAACATTTTTAAGCCTGAATACAGCCTCACTTACCGCCTTTGAACCAACACCTTCCCTTGCTCAAATGGAAGCAACGGTTGCCATTGGGGCATACGTGCCCCCAGCAGCAAGCTTCTCCATAAGGACATGACAATCCTACGTACATACAATGAGCAGGAAAACTGAACACGGAGGGTCATACGCACCGTTTTTCAGCCAGTTACAAGGGGCTTTCTTCGCATTAGCAGCCAGATTAGCCAGCTGTTCCGGGGAAAGGACATAGTCATGAGAGTACTTGCAAGCTCCAGCCTTAAAGAACTGTTGTCTATAAATCATGAGCGCACCGCAGATAACAGCTTACCCCTTTCGAGCAAGTCATCAAATAATGCTCGTTACATGGCGGAGGAGCTTCTGCCCGCAGTTCAAAGTCAGAGACTGTAAGAGTACAAGCCGAGCAGACTCACGTTTGTGTAAAGGCTGCGACCATGGTCAGACAATACAGCGACAGTACAGATAAAGATGACTCACGAATTTGGGGTCAACGTAGAGCGGGTTCCGAACCGGGGACTGAGGACTAATGAGACCACCATTTGTCGGGACCGTCTCGACAGAAGCCATGCTCAGAGGTGTAAGTCTCTGAGTCAAGGGGTGTGGGAGGTAGTTCTGCCGCATCAAGAGCCTGTCTACGTTCAAGACGGGGATGGCATAGGCTTGCTCTGGCCACTCCTCGGAGATGCTTCGCAGTAGAACCAACTTTCCTAACATACCGTCCGAATCCAGACGATTGAAAGTGCCTGAATACAATGGATCGGATTCGGAGCAACCTAGGACCGGGCTTGTTATTACTACAGTCTAAGATAGAGCGAGCATACAGGGCCGTACGCACCTCCCAAGAGCACCTTCAATACTTCAGGAAAACGAGCATATGTTTGGACGTATTCTAAGAGAAAGTCGAAGAAGGTAAACAAGAGAAATACACTGGCGATACTAACCTCGAATTTTATGGTCTGCGCCATCTTCCCCGATTCCTACATCTATTGCCTGTCGTACTGTTCAGCTTCGAGAGAATAGAGCGATCTGAGAAGCATACCGTGAATCGAGAAGAGGTCTGACTGAAACCCTGCTCAAGTCGGACCTTTTAGCACTAAGGGAAAAAACAGGAGAACATGCTTACCGCTAGAAACCCCTCCAGCTGATCTCGAGAACAGATATTATGTGCGACAGTTCCATTGACCAGTTCAATCTTGTTGAAGTAGATCGAAATCCAGAAGGAGAGTCTTCCGAATATCTGAACACCCTCAGGGGAAAGATATTCGGAAATTATTTTCATTAAATGCTGAGCAGCGGTCTGCCCCCCAATAAAACCTTGAACAAGAAGCGACTGGTTGAAGAACATCTTTTGTCCATTAATAGCGCAAAGGATGAGTGGGTTTCCGTTCTATCGTTCGATATGTAGTATGAGTGTCATGTGGCGAACAAAGACTAGGATACTGCTTACTCCTCTAAACCCTTCTTTGTTCGAAATTTGTTTGTTCAGAGATACGATGTGCACATTATGTGCCTTCGCGTCGCGTTCGGCGGCCTCCATTGCAACCGAGTGGGCTTGCTTCCACACCGAAAGCTCTAGTTCCAGCTCAGCTACTCGAGCCTCCAACTCAAGATTCTGTTTCAATGTAGTATTAGAAAGATCTGAATAAGTTCGCAGTGTCAGCACGTCCAGAAAGTCTAGTGGCTTCCCATTACTTAAAACTGTTTTAAGGGCTTCATCCCTGCAGTGCACCATGGATTAGCGAGCAAACATTCAAGTAACGGAGTGAGCACGAACCAGAGCTGCTGATTGGCCGTACCCTCAAACTGGGCCGTCATTATGGGACGAGTTAGCAGCAAGGGAGTGGTGGTGTATCTCTTAAGGACTAAACGCATTTAAAGCATAGCTACGGACGGAGAGACGGGCAGGGAGTTGCTTCTTCTGCGAGTCGCGGAAGACCCCGAGCCAAAATGGAAATAGAGCGTCTCACGCGCCAGATTTACGGGGCAAAGACACCCCTAGAAAGGAATACAACAGTTATCTCGTAAGTCAAAAGGAAGTTTCCATCACGATCTGACTGAATCACCAAAAGGTTCTTTGATTTGTTTGCAACGGAGGTTATAATAAAAGGTTATAAATGAACCGAGGACGCCACCAGGGCAGTTCCCGCGGAATGCTCTGATATAAGAGTCGACGAACATGCTTTTTGAGTTTCATACTCCTAATGAATATTTAACACATCCTCACAGCCCAACTCCTAAACTTGTATACTTTACAGCTTGGTCTCCTTGTGCATATTCGCTAAAAGTAAAGAAAAACAGCAAACAGCGGTGAACTTGATAGCAGTACGACGGGTTCAAAAGCCTTACATACCTCCGATAAACTTGCATCTCCCTTGCTTCAAAAAGTGGCACTTACTCAACGCCGAACAGTGGTGTCCATAGCAACAATCTTCACCCCAAGTACAGGCTTCGCCTTTAAGGAGGGTTAATCCAACAATCGAGGTGTAAAACAGATAGGACTTTACCTCTGTTTACAGCAGGGCATGGCTGTTTCCTCGCATTTGATCGCATGGATTCGTAATGCTCAGCTTCGAGATAATAATCGTGGCTATACTTGCAACTGGCACCATGTTTGCAGGTGGCCAGATAAAAAAGAGTACATGGAGGGGGTTTATCTAGAGAAAGGCTTTCAGGATTCCGAAAATTGCTGTATACTATAATTTGACTCACGTTTCCAAAGAGGCTGAACAGATAGGGGTTCATCAGTGCCAAACTCGTGGAAAATACAGTAAGTAAATCACTCAACTATGTTGGGGTTGATGTATCTGCCAGAGGACGCCATCGCTGCGACCACAGCGTCATGAGGTAGATCATCCAAGTAGTCTGACTCGCCTGAGGCACTGCCCTCCGACGAGTCCAGCTCAGGAGTCGGCTCTCTCTTGTAAGGACTGGCGATGACGGCAGAATAACTAGCGTGTGGCGGGTTCGTCGGAGCAGGGTTTGTCAGAGTAGGTTCCGCAATAGGTGGAAGCTTATTCGCTTCTTTTAACACCCCGACTGCCGGTACTTTGGTGGCACTGGAGTACGATGGAAGACGAGGCGCCGCCGTCTCAGTCACCCCCAGTTTTTGAGGAACGAACAGATCAGGTATAGTGAGGCTGGGGAGGTCCAGCTCCGCAATCCCTGATGCCATTTCCGTATAACTTTTCAATAGAATTAACTTGTTTTTATATCCAGCCGTAATTTGAGAACGAAGATTGGTGACATAGCCATTGTCGTGGCAGCCTAAAGAAATGATTCAGAACTGATGCCCGAGACTTTTTAGGAGCAGGAAACAAAACTAACCACCGAAGATGACCTTGAACGTTTGAGGCAATCGGATATCATCTTCTAAATGACCTAACCCAAGCAGGGCGGTATCCAGCATTAAGATACCGCAGAGCAATGACAAATAAAAACGCACATTTAATTTTGGCATCCGCTGCTTCCTTCGCATTGCCTACGTCCAACATCGAGAACCGCTCGGTTGCTTGATTGAATCCGGTGATAAATTCTTCGAAGTTGCTCTTCAACAATGGAGAACCCAGTCTTCCGAATGTTTCGGTCAAGCCTTTCTTGTTAAGAAAGACATGAACCCAAAGCTGATATTGGTGAGACCCATACTTCTCCGAAAGATGCTGAATGATGGAGTCGGAAAGCTTTTGGGCAGCGAGGAGACCGCCAGCTTGGCCTTGAGCAATCAGTTCTTTCGAGAAGATAGCACCATCTCCGTCAATAAGGGTAACAACGCGATGTCCCTACAGAACACCATTCGAATAGAAACTGAGAAGAGAGGGACAAGATTTTACCTTGAGCCGAGCTTCCAAGTCTTCCTTTTGTTTTCTCAGTTTCAATCTGTTGAGTTTTGGAGCGCCCCAATTCTGAGTTTACATCTGCGAATGCGCGTTGGTATACATTCAAGTCAGACTCCAACTTTTTGATGATGTCAATATGGAGAGATTGTTCGCTAAGTAGCGACTGAATTTCATCTGGGGAGAGACCACTCAATTCGAGGTCAGTGTTAAAAATATGAGGCAGACTGACTAGTTAATTGTTCGAGACACCCTTTACTACACATGATTATCAGTATGCGCTTGATATTCAACATCTACGACGTGTCACTTACATCCGAAGCTGTTGTCCAGGAGTACCCGGCCTTATGTCTGAGAGGGAGTCCATAGTAGATGAGAATCAAGAATGAGATGGGAGAGTGTTGTATGCAGGTGTTGTATGTAGCGTTGGTTTAGTTTTTAGTGGCATACGATAATTCGATTTAAGTAGAGGAAAACTTGCCTTGAGGAGGACAGCAGGTCTAGAGTGTGTCTCTTGCAGGAGTGAAAGTAGCCCAGGCCATGTGTTGGTGAGCGTATTGGCACGTTTATACGGGGTTGCAATACACGCTTGGACCTCGCTCGATCGACAAAAGGATCCTCTCAAACGCGGCATTTGGAGACCAGATCCGGCGGAAAGAAAATAATCAATCGGAGTTTCGAAGCTCAACCAGTGGCTGTCGATGATAGTTCTGTGGTCGAAATGAACCCTTGGGAAAGTTTTGCGCCGGTACATTGAAACCCAGAGTCAGGCGCTATGTAGAGCGAAAGTTCCGTGTATCGATGGTTTTCATTGAGCCTTGAAGGGCTTTTGCAAAGGCGTCACTATAAAGAAAGAAGGACTTTGTCAGTGGTCCAGCTGGTGTAGTTGAAATGTGAGAACAGATCCCGTGACTGTCACCTCAAGCGAGAGCATGACCGCGTTTGTTGTCACATCTTCTGATTCTTCAACTTTGTCTTTTATTCGCGACACCCTTCATCATCTTGCTTCCATTTGCTTTCTTTATGTCCGACATTTACTCTACGCTCTCTTTCTCACCGAAAAAGAAGCGTACTGCCACAAATTTCGACGCGGACACCCTTACTCCCAAGAAATTGAGACTCGCGTTCGTGTTCTATCATGAAACACGCAAACGAACCTAACTTGTTGTTCACTAAACTTTAGACCTCCGACACCTCCCCCACTCGCTCACGCAAGCAGCCCGCTGAATCCGAAACTCCCTTGGCTCCTCATTTAACACGCCTTCAGTCAATTCAAACTTTACTGCAGCAAGCGTTGTCTCATGCCCTTGCTTCATGTGCTGCATCTCCTTCTTCTGACACAGGAATTCTTCGTAATGTCGTGAATCACATATCGCTGAGTCAGTTCTCCGGACTCTCAACACAATTCACTGTGGAAGATTTACGACGGCTTTGCTGGATTTGGGAATGGGATGGAAAGACCATCAAAGACTCGTTTGAAGACGATGATAACCCTTTCTTGGACACTCCTACACCTCCATCAAAGGAATGGACAAGAGGTTCAATGGGTTTCGTCATTAGTTCTGCAACTCAGTTTTCCAAGGTTGAAGGAAAACGCGTACCAGCGTACGGTATTGGGATTGAAGTTGAGATTGATTTGGACAAAGATATGGGCGCTGGAATGGCGGCTGTTGCCCGCTGGACTGCTGCTACAGAGGCAAGGCGTGGTCTTTTCAGTGAAAAGTTGCAGACTTGGACCAAGGTACGCCACTAGTATGATAGTTGGGCAATACTCAATTCTACTTACAGCTGCACGAGAACCTCGCCGTTGTTCCACTGATTCCTTTGGCCGATCTGCCTACTCTGTCCTCTCCTTTGAAACCCTCATCTTTGACACGCGTGTTTGCTTCCATGTCCCCCAAATCCTCTTCCTCTACAAAAGAAGTGATGCCAGTGACACCTTCTTCTCCTAGTCGTTCCCCGTCAAAATCACCCGCTAAGCGAGGCTTTGCTATTCCTGCTCCTATCACTTCTATCTCTCCTTCCAAAGGTACAATTTTATTCCCTTCTACTCCTCGTACAGAACGTACTCCTCGCCTTCTCAACCTTCGTACACCTACCTCGTCCAAGGTACCTGCAGAAGATCTACCATCCGAAGCTTCCACGCCCAGAGGTCGTGATCCTAGCTCTGTCTTAGAGACGCCGACCACATCCCGTAGGCAAGCGTTGTATGACCGCATTCGACAGCGGTCATTGTCCACTTCGCCCAGCAAGTCCCAACGCAATGTAGACGTCCCAGGCAGTAAACTTTCCAAGGATCAAATGCTGAAACTTGGTCAGGAGGAGATGCGGCGCAGATGCTTGCTGGGCCGTCTTGGCGGTGTTGCCGAAAGTGTGTGGATGTGAGTGTTTCATTCAATTATAACGATATCGGTGTTTATCATTACTATTAGGATGTTCTCTTCTCCTAGCGGACCAACTTCTACTCCTACGTCGCGGAGGCGCCGAACGCTCCCCTTGGCTGAAGTAGCCACTTCTATCGTGAAGTCATCTCCCGTCCCTATATCGACAGCCGAGGCCAACGAATCATTGGAACTTCTACTCACGCTATGTCCTTTCTTTCTGAAACGACTTGTTATTAGCGGTGAAGAATGGCTCGAAATGCCTTCATCCCTTCCTAGTACTCCTTTTTCTCCATCGAAGCGGCCTCCACCCAGCCCCAAAGCGGATAGTGCACAAGAGCTGGTGACGAGAAGCCCTAAACAGGTGAAGAGAGAAAGAGGTGGTTTGAGAGAAGTACGCGAAATCGTTCGACGAGAGCTTGAACTACATGACTAAACTCGCCCCATTCTCCATTGTTATGCATGCTTGATCCCTCTCCACATTTTAATTAGTGCATGTCATTGTTATTGTTAAGAGTATTATCGATTTGTAGGTCTGTAGTAGTTACCAATGAATACTTTTTGTGCTCGCTTAGATCTAGAGGTATAAAGCTCCTGCCACAGAGTTCAGAAAAGTCATTAAAGGGTTTCTGCCCAAACCTTGTCTAAGCAAAGAAGTAGGGACAGGCTACTTCCTTCAATCGCCCGTAAAGTGGCATGCCTATACATCCGAACGAGCCAAGAGCTCATTCCCGCATACGCAAGCCCATTGTCGTTAGATGTAATGATGGTAACTGGAGGCCTGGAATGTTCTTCGTCCAGTAAATCAGGGCAAAACCCGCCCATCCAGAATGATAGATCTGAGGTATTTCCAGAAACCCCTGCCACGTCAAAGCGACGCTGTAGACCGCATTTCTGGCGACCTCTCGCTCATACTGACCATCTGCCATTCCTTTATCCGCCTTCCACTGCGCAATCTCCTCCGTTTCGTCCTCCTCGGTAGGCATAACAAGGAGGGTAGTTCGTACGAAGTTCTCCGCGCTAGCTTCATTTTGAAACTTGCCCTTGATTGCAAACTTTGCGAGAAGGCCAAAGAAATTGAAAGGGAGCAGGCGTGATGGCGGTCCCGTCAGAAAATAACTCTGCCATGAAAGGAACCTCCAGTAGTCTTTGTGACACTGAGGAGGAGAAAGTGGGTCGAGTAGTATGAGACCAGCAATGCAATAACCGTATGGGAATGACGCATACGATGCCCCATAAAGAATCTGGGCAGAGATGCTCCCAAAGGAATGACCGCATATAATCAGCCTCAAGTTAGATGAGTCAGGATGCAGATGGTTTAACAAAGCAGATATGTCGGCAGTGATAGTGGAGGCATATTGAGTGGAATCTGGGACTGGAGACGACATTCCCCAACCTGGAGCTGTAGGACAAATAAGATGCACCCTTTCGTGTAGAGCAGGCGAAAGACGTGACGCGTCTCCGACATTGAAGACGTTGTGGAAGTAGAGACACACAGTCAAGCTAGACGTGTTCCCGTTGTCTGCATAGGCCAATATACGTCCGTCAGGCAGAAGTAGTCGTTTGTCTTGGACGTGTATCATGGAGGTAAGGGAAAAGAAACGACCCGTATACGTGGAACGTGGAACGAACAAGTTTCGGGGCGAACGTGGGACATCCCCCCATCCTTCCCAAAGGGTCCGAGAAGATGCATAGCAGCAGATCGCTGTACAGTGCCAATTTTGGTTAGCGTTCACAGTTGTTCTTCAGTATATATAACATTTTGAATTACGAGAGAAGTTGAAGTTTGTCATGAGATCCCAAATTCTATATCATGGACAGGGAGAGATTTAGGCGCAACAAACAGCGATGATAATGCGAATAAGTTGGATCCATTGTATGGAACTAAGAAGACCGTTAAGCGCTTGGGTGCGGCCTTATGTTTATTCAATAGCGCTTATTAAACGCATTGCTTCAATATTTTCGACAGCTACTGAGGCCTGAGGTACAGACTTACAGTATGTATTACGCTCTCTCGCTATTTAGGTGGACAACATCCAATTGAGCATTCGATCGTAACTGGAATAACAAGTTAGATCAATCGTCTGCCGCCTTGTAAACGACCATGATCCACGTTTACTTATAACATGACAGGCATTCACATTGGTGGGCTTCCAACTCACCGAGTACGACATATGAAATCATTCCAGATCGCATCCATTTCGTATAGCGACGCAATGTGGCCTCCGCTAGTCCACTTGAGCTCCGAATTCCTGTAAGTATCGGCCAACCACTTGGCCATACCTGGGCCCAACGGGTCTTCTGTCGATGCAACAACGAGGATTGGACGGCTTGTGGTATGTTCTTCATCTAGTTCATCCGGCCGAAACCCCCAATCTTCATGAAGCACACCACATACTTCTATGAATCCACCCCACGTTTTGGACACGCTCTTCACTGCATTTTCGGCCATTCTTCGCTCAAACTCCCCGTCGCGAAGGCCTTGCGCCTCTCTCCAAGCCGCGAAATTGCTTTTTTCCTCGTCGGTCATCTTGTCGAATAAGATTTCATGGAGCATATTTTCTGCTTTGTCCACAGACCTCATTCTCCAGGCTAGTATTGATGCAATCATGCGGGGAAGGATGCGGAAGGGTACGTATTTCGATGGGGGACCAACGCTGATATAGTTACTCCATATCATACATGAGGTGTAGTTTGTGTGATACTTGAATGGTGAAAAGGGAGCCAATAGAACACAACCAACGATCTTTCGGCCGTGTGGGAAGACGTCGAATGGGGCTCCATAGATCGTTTGTGCTGGAACAGTTCCGTACGAACCCCCAGACACATATATGCGAAGGTTAGAGTCATCGGGATGGAGGTGGGTGATTAATTGACCTATATCCGATGATAAAGCCGCTGCGTACGAAAGGGCGTTGGGTCGGAGCGAGGAGTTTCCCCATCCAGGAATGGTTGGAGCAACAAAGTGTATGTCCATGTTTTTGAAGGTGGGCAGTATGAGATCGGCAACCCCCACGCCAAATACCCCATGAAAAAAAATGACCATAGTCGAACTCGTTGGATTGCCATTCTCGGAGTACGCGAGCTGACGACCATCTCGTAGGGACAGTATCTTCTCGTTGGGGGGAAGGGCAGGCGTAGACATTGTTTCGTGAATTTTGGATCATTTGTGCGATCTTTATGAGTCTTTATTAGCCTGATCGTCAATTCATCAGGCACCTGAATTTCAATTAGACTTACACCTGAGACAGCGCGCAGCAATCCAATAGAAACAGCGCGTGACCGCGGCGTAAAATGGCAAGCACGTACATGCGTTGTACATACGCGCAGCTTTATAGCTTTCCGAAATATAGTTAGTGTAGCACTGTCTGAACCAATGTATTTTGCACAGCAATCCTTGCCTTCTGTTCAAACTCGACACAATTCACCATCTTCTCTTGTCTACGACTCGCCTCCGCAGCAAAAACTGTCATATGGCTTTTCAAAACATCGCTCACGTCGGTACCCAACAGCTTCTGGTTACCTGTCCGAACAGCCTCGACGAATGCCCGTATCAACCCAAAGTCTCCTCCGCCATGTCCTCCGCCCTCGTCATTGGGATGAAAAGTCTTTGTTTTTCCAGTTCGGAAGTCAGAGACGGTGTAAGTAACCATGTCCCCGATAATTTCACCATGTGTAAAATGCATCTGCAATCTCCGATCGCAAATAGCCTTGGTGAAGGCGACCATGGTGAAAGACGCGGTGCTTCCGTTTTCGAACTCGAGATTGACCACTTGGTTGTCGCATACATCGTTGTTGCTTTCGTAGACGCATTGTCCGTATGGGCCTTCCTTTAATGCAGTAGTGATATTTTCGATGTCCGGGATACCATCGACGAGGGTAGATACTGGCCAACCGGTGTGTCCGCGAGAGACTGGTTCAAGGTATACTACGACGCTGTGAGTTGGCAGTGTGGAGATCAGGGAGGTTCATCTTACTCTTCTTGGCACTATATGGGCAATCCTTCTCCATCGCGCAATCAAAGCAACGCGTCGCATCGCCTGCATCTATTGGTTTGCCTTTGTGGCTGAAGTGTCGAAGGGAACCAAAAGAAGAAACCTTGGCTGGCGCTGACGGACTCATCCAATTGCAGATTATATCGATATCACTAAGAGACCAAAATTAGGCTAGTTCAGGACGGAGAATCAGATACTTACTGGCAACTTTTGGTCAGCAACGAAAACGAGCTCTCCTTTTCACTCTTCCAGGATCCTCGAACGTATGAATGAGCAAAATGATAATAACCAACGGGTTCGACTTGGACAATATTTATGAGTTGACCAAGGGATTCCGACCGCACGATTTTGGTTATTTCCTGGCTGTATGGGGAATACCGCATGACTGGAGATTGCCATAAGCAAATGAGGAAGGAAAGAATGCACAGGACATACCGTGTCCCATTCCAAAGATGATACCGGCTTTAGTTATAGCCTCATGTATCCTGATACAATCCTCCATACTGGTGGCCATTGGCTTTTCACATAGAATATGATAGCCTTGCTCTGCGAAAGCCAACGCGACTTCTACGTGCAAATGATCCTGCACAGTGATCAAAACCGCGTCTGCGAGTCGTTTACCAACGGTTTTGATGGTATCTGCTGAAGCGGCAAGAAGATCCTTCCAGGTATCGAAAACCAGAGTCTTGTCGACGTTGTGTTGTTCGGCGTAGAGCCTTTGTGTCTTTGGACGAGGCTCCGCGATTGCAACCACTTTGCAAGCGTCTGACTGAAGAGCATACTTTCCATACGCCTGGAAACGACAAGTCAGGCCCTGCATTGAGAAATATTGTTGTAGCTACCTTTCCTCGCTGACCGCATCCAATGACAATCAGCGTAACAGTTTCGGAGGGCAATTTGCTGGGCATAGGTTCTTTGTGTTTGGGCTTTCGAAAGATGTTCTTGATAGAGGATGCCATTTATAAAAGAAAGATATGATCAATATCATGATCAGGAGGTATAGTACCTCGGGACGAGTATGACTTGGCGTAGAAATTATTTAGCCAAATAAAACCACTAAAATTGAGTCAAAATTTGGAATTCGGCCCTCTGTTAGTAGTGTCTATTCGGCTTAAAATTTCCGTGAAAGTATCCCCAAGTACTGAGCGCGTAATTACAGTATTTAGACGCCCATCGTTTTCATGCCCCGTCTTCTTCCCCGAATTATTCAGAAACTGCAAACCTCTCCTCCTTCCAAATCTTTTGAGCCTTTTAGTATATCAAAGTACCGTTTCCGCGGTAAATCTCTTCGAAAACCAAGTTTGCCGCCAGTTCCTTCCTTTCATCCTTCGGACCATGCGCAGTCAATTTTGCTCACACCAGGAAACCCGATAACATCTTCACGGGACTACATTCAGCACAAATCTCTTCCACCGCGTGTTATTATCCCCAAAAACGCAAGTCCGAGAAGAAATGCCCATGATCATCCACGCACTATGACAGCAGAAGAAAGGCGGTGGTGGGCAAGCCCTTACCGTATGTTTTTTTCCTTGCTAATATCCATATGTCGATCAGCTTCTAGTCCGCATGCTTTCAACCCCTTTGCGTAGATGTTGGCAAACTCAACAACTACTACCGTCAGGTTCGTATCTTCCTTATATTAATCTCCGTGTCTTATGCGTAACTATAGCGTTTCTAATTCGTCTGGGCATATTCCAAGCTCCTCCGTTGAACCCACAAGTTCTCTTCTCTCCAAATGCACCACCAGAAGCAGTATTGATGCCTGATGGACTGGAACACCCTAAATTCAGAAGCAGAAAGTCTGGAAAAGCAGGGTATATTCTATGTTGGAAAGACGCGCTTGAGTTTTCAAGGTCGACAGGTGCACTCTTTCTACTTCTTGTTGTCACCGGATACTGAAAACTCAAAGGCACGTTCAGACGGTTAACTCACAATCTCCGTCTTCCTTTGATAGAGGACCAAATTCGCTACACCCTCCGGTTACGAGTACTGCAGGAGCTGCAGCTCGTTGCAGACGCGCTCAGATATCGACCCAAACATCTGGCGCACAAAACACTCGTCAGGAGACTTACCAGAGAAGAATGGAAAACTTTTAGAACTACCGGCACGATGCCAATCAAAAACGCGATGGCAATCATCGTTCTACCCCCCTTGAACCGTAATCCAGAGACGAAACAACGGCCCCAAGCAGCTGATTTGTCTTCCCTTCCTGATAACTCGCCAGCTCCCCAGAATTTCACACGACCTCCATTACCACTGTGTACTCTACACCCAACCCTCGACGAACAACCCCTCCCCGAGGATATACCCCAATCTACATCCCGCGTTCCACTCTACAATGCTGTTCCGCTCTTCCCAAATCCTGACCAACGCGCCACGCTTTTATCGCTACTAAAACGAATATGCCTTTTGGAACAAAGACAAAGGGCAGCACATGCAGATTTTGGGATTTCAGAGAAACTCCCTAAAGACGACAGTCAACGTTCCAGTCATGCATTCGTCTTGATGTCAAATGAAGATATTACGCTCACCGCTGACATGGCAGCTGTAGGCCTCGCACTATGGCGACTTCCTATGTTCGAAGGTATGGGTTGGGAGGGAAAGACAGATTGGGTCAAACGATACAAATACCGGTCAATGCACGGGAATGAAAAGTACGAAATAGCCTAATCCTTAGTATAATATCTTAGTAGAACGAGTAAGATTTCATCGTTAAAATTACAGGACATTGATACTTCAAACCTCTACTGCCATCGGAGCAACATCCATAACCGCAGCGATAGCAGCTAGTGGTTTTTTGGTCACATCGCTGAGAATTTCTTTGCCCTCCCAGAACCGTGGTAGCTGGTCTCCAGGAATGAACATCCTCTCTACGCCGTCTTCTGTGATCACACACATACGGATACACCCTCCAGAAGAGCCATCTCGAGACATCGCCAGAGCCAATGCTACAGACAAGAATTAGACTAGCGAGAGATTAAGATCGACAATACGTACTATTCTTCACAAAGTTGACAGTCTCATCCTTCCCCCATCCTTCCTGGTAAGTTGCATCACAATAACCGTACACATATGTAGACCCAGAACCTGGCAATAGTTCAAAAGACGTCTAGTGAGCCTACACCAGAACATACCTCCAATCGCCCACGGTTGCCTGAACAAACCTCCACCAAGGGGAATATTATACACACTAGGGCCGTTCTTCTTATCCCAGCCAGCAACAATGATTCCAGCGCTCAGCTGGTCTTTGTTCTGGTAGCACATCTTCTCCATTATAGCAGCGGCAGTCAGGACTGTTGGTGCAGCGCCAATGACTTGGCTAAGAGGGTATTTCTGTTACTGATATGCATAGTAGCCTCAAAATAAGGACATACGTCTGCATCTGAAGAGAATAGTGTCCAATATCCGCGATAGCTTGCGTGTCTGCTGCAGAACCTGACCGACAGCAGTATATACGGTCATGGAGGAAAGTTAATTTGTCTGTGACACGATTGGCCTGTAGACTCTCGAGTATGAGGGACAATTTGTATAAATATCAGATCTTGCACGTACAATATAGCTTCCAGATGTTGTACGACTGTCGGCGCCGATAACCACACCACCTTCAAATTGGACAGCCATAATTGAGGTCTAGAGGAATAATGAGGCAAAAGAAAGGAGGAATATCGGTGCAGGACATACACCAAGATTAATCTCGCCCTGTTTGAGTCTGTTCATATCGATGTGGTCCATAGTGGTTGTGGTAAGAAAGAATAAAATCGGTTTACCTGAAACGGCAGGCACAAGCTGACGCGTCTCAAAGGACACGCGTCGCTTTCCTCATCTCACCACCATGGCCCAAAACCAGCTCAAAACCAGATACAACGACCTTAAACGATCTTTTGAAGCAAAGCCTTCGGATTTAAAGAAATGTGGCTCGCTTTTGGCTCAGTTGAAGGTTAGCCTATAAAAACAAATTTTGTACGCGACCGTACTCAAATCACAGACCAGATTGGCCTTATTGAAACGGGACTATTGACACCACAAGGCGAACACAACCTTGATGACCTGGTAGTTGCTCGTGCGTTCTTGAGGACAGTGTCGTCGAAAGGATACTGAAGCTTCATCATAGGCGACATCCTAGAAATCGGTGCCATCTGGAGTATCAGAACACGAGATGTCCCTTCCTTCGATCGATATTTCTCTCAACTACAAACGTTTTACACAGACTATAGGTACTTTAGCTAACCATTTGCCTTATCTTCTGTTAACTCTAACCTGTCCAGTTCTGTACTTCCGCCATCCAAGAACGAGTACCCAATACGGGGCCTCAATCTCATTCGTCTCCTCACTCAAAATCGCATAGCCGACTTTCACACAACTCTCGAAAGCTTACCGATACCTGCAGATGCCATCGCCGACAACCAGTACATCAGCCATCCCGTGAATCTGGAGCAGTGGCTGATGGAAGGGAGTTATAGCAAGGTATGGAATGCGAGGGAGAGGGCTCCAGTGGAAGAGTACAAGTTTTTTGTTGATAGTTTGATGGGCACCATCCGGTAAGTGTTTGTGTTCTTTGTGAGCACGGGAGCGGCTGAGTACTTTCGTTCGTTGCAGGAATGAGATTGCTAGCTGCGAAGAGGCGGCGTACGAGAGTCTGCCTTTGAAGGACGCTTTGACTTTGCTGTTCTTCAATACTCAGTCGGAGCTGCTTACGTTTGCTCAGCAGGTATGTATACGCGTTTTTGGTTGCTCTAAAGCCTCTGATTATTCTCGTGTAGCGGGGCTGGCAAGTAGACCTGTCGAAGTCTACGATAAATTTCTCGAGAAAGGGCGAAGAACAGGTGGATATTCCAAAGGAGAAACTCATTTCTGCATCCTTAGCGTACGCGAGAGAACTCGAGCAGATAGTGTAGAGCTTGTACTCGGACTTTTTTGATTTACAATCTTCGCAGTGTCAATTAGTGAAACAGTACATGATTCGTACATCTACTCAAAGTCCTCAAGCGCTGCCTTTGCTTTCTGTTGCGCCTCGGTAAACAAGTCTTTTGGTACGGGAACATGAAGACCATTCGTTTCATCCCCAATCCATGACATCTCCAGCTCGAAATCCTTTTCCTTTGAATCGTCGTGAACCAGGTAAATGCTACACATTAATGATGAGATGGATAGGCAGAAATGATATTAACGCGTACATTCGTGCGGCCTCGAATACAGCCTCTCGTGTGGAAAGTTCAGCCAACTTGAGTTTCTCTAGTTCAGTCTTCGCAAGTTGACGGCCTTTACCGATAGCTGCGCCGTGGTAACCCTGGATGGCGATAAGCACAAGTTGGGAAGTAAACAAACCCACTCACAAAGAACACGCCGCTTGGTTCTATGACATAAAGTGAAGGTCCATCTTGGTCGACACCACCGATGATGGTGCTGATTCCGAATGGTCGGACAGAGGAATATAATGTATATACTTGGACGAAGGAACCTAGACGGTCGGAAACATACTAGAAGAATGTTTAGGGATCGCTGCAGATGATCTTGGAAGAAACGCACCTTCACGAGCGCTGGCGATTTAAAGTTGTCCCGGAAGTTGGATGATTCTTCTCTTGCCCTGTTGGCAAGTTGGCGACCATCAGCAAGCAGGCCTGCAGTGGCCTGGGGTTTTGGATGATTATCAAGTATAGTGACTAGGAAGGTCTACATACCATGCCGATATGTCTATCCAGAGTTTGTATCCTTCGATTGGCATCAGGAATCAAGAGCTTCGAGTGTACCAGTTTTTCGACCGCCAACACGATCCCGTCCTTTACACGTAAGCCTATAGCAGTACTAGAAGAGATGTTAGATATAAACTTAATAATAAAGTTGAATAATGAGATACAAAACTCACCCAGAGTTTTCTACTGCTTTATTTGCATACTCGACCTGTCCAAAGTCAAGCAAACTATACTAAATCCCTGGATAACCAACGCACCTGAAAGATACGGCCATCAGGGGAATAAGTGCTTGCTGAAAGATCGTAGCCTGTTCCGATAGAAGTCATGGTGGAAGAGTGAAAAGGAAATAAGTGACGCGTCCATCTTGCGCGTTCGAGCACGTGGCGATTTTGACTTGTCGCGCTTCGCCATGGACGACGACGAGTCTCACTCTACGCTTCTTCACAATCATCCTATTTTCTCCTCTGCATCCTCTTTTTCTTTCGACAAATCGTCTTTGGAACTTTCATCAAACACACTTCCTGACAATGGCTCTGGCGGACGAAAACAGGTCATGGTGCTTCGAGATACCGACCTCGTCCTTGCTGCAGGGAACCAAATACGGATGACTTCATTAGCTGATACTAAAATTCAACGGAGCCATACTAAGAGCTACAAGGTACAAATGAACGACGTTTCTTTGCATTCCGTGGCTTATATGTGAATAGACGTTACATACTCCCAATGTTCAATTCAAAATCGACCAAATTGCTCTCAACTCTAGTGGGAAACTTCTAGCAGTAGCCGGAGCCTCTCAGGCTGCTGTGATTGTTCTACCGCGGGCAGGATATTCGAGACTGGTGCCCGATGCAATCGACTGCAAGTACGGAGTTTTTAGTTGAATCTTTGGCTACTGTTGGCTGAAACTCTACAGATCTATACAGATTGGTCAATTTTACCATGCCACAAGTTCTTCCGCTCCCATCGCCAAAATTGAGTGGCATCCTTGGGGAGAATCTGGTTCGACGTTGATGGTTATGACTATAGACGGGAAACTTAGGTGCGGGAAAAGGATGGTCGAACTTGCTGAAAGATTACTGACTCTGGAACGACATAGAGAATACGATATTTCGGTTGACGCTGAAGAGCCTCAGCAAGTTTTGTCTTTCGTCCCTGAAAAGAAGACTGGCAGGTCTTTTGTTGCAGAAGACGACTCGGAACGCGAAGTAGTATCGTTTACGCTCGGAAAAGGAAGGGCTGATTGGGGTCCACTCACCGTATACGCTGTCATGAAATCTGGAGACGTTTATTCCATCTGTCCCTACATGCCTCAAAACGCGTTAGTTTCTCTTGCACCTTCAATTTCTTGTTTTGATGTTTACAAATTTAGATCCATACCCTCCGCCTACGTTCACTCCCTTGAATGCTTTATTTCAGCCAAACAGGAGTTTCTAGAACAAAGAGGCACTTCACAAGCTAACAAGAATATGTCTGTTCTCTACGATTATCAGCACAAATATATCAGCGCATTATTGAAGCAGCTTCCTCCTGGCACAGTTTTCCCTGCACCGTCACGCTCGATTCTCATGCATCCTCCTACCACAATCAAAGCCCCTCCGGAACGTCAAGGGCCATTCCTCCTACAGCCTTCTCCTAGAACGCTTGATGACAGTGAAGGGGGTGACGCTACAGATATGATGTATCTCTCGTATAGCCAAACCCAGGATAGTGACGCTGAGGATGGCCCAGTCGCCGAAAATTTGGATGTTATCCTTATTACTTATCAGGACGGAAAGGTTGATGTTTGCTTGGATGTCGAAAAGGTGGAAGCAAGGTGGCAAAGCAAGGTCAGAAATCATTTGTATGTTCGTGTCATGAGAATTCAACAGCCTTTTATTTTAGAATGCGAGTCACGACCTACCGATGCTCGCTGTGTACGAATGCATCGATCTTGGACTGATTTCGCTACTAAATTCACTACCGTCTGTAAGAGGCTCTCCCTCAGCCTTGGATCTACTTCAAGGAAACTTTCCACTTTTTTCGGTGGACCCAATACACAACGACACAGTTTATATCTATCATGCATTTGGCGTACACGCACTACATCTACGACCAGTTTTACGAGGCTTGTTTGCTTCTCTGCACTCCAACGGAGCTAGTTCCGAACTTTCAGCTTCCACTTCAGTCCAACCTATTTTATCAACATTCTCGGTTGAGAAAAGGTATCTTTGGCATTGTTACATATCTCAATCTAACCTTCACTCTCTAGGTCTTCCAATCCAATAATCGCCCTTGCTCTCCCCGACGACGTGTATCTATCGTATAGTATATATATTCTGACCTCGGCCATGCGTATCACTACATTTTCTCTCAATGCCCGTTCTGAATCGCCAACCCCCAAAAACAAGACAGATGAAAGTCCTGCACCGCCGTCGAGTCATCGTCTCGAATTAATTGGCGATAACCCTCCATATGCTTCTCTCCTGGGCACAGAACCATGGCTCCCACCTTCAGTGTTATCGCGACCTGCAGGTCTTCCATCTAATCCCCGCCTCTCCCTACCTAAAGATGCATCTCAACGAGAATTCGTGCTCACACCAGATACGCTACGTTATCTCGCAACAATTATGGCCAACTATAGTGGTCAGATTCGCGAAGCGGAGATGGCCCAGCAAGGTGCGGAAGGACGAGCTTCACTACAAATTCAAGAAATCGGGAGACAATCCGCGAAATGCCGTGAAATCATTGCTTCTCTGGATCGACTGAGAGGGGTGCAAAAAGAAACCAGCGAGAAGCGAATATTGAAAGCTCAGGAGGAGCAAAAGGTTTTGTCAAAAAGACTGGATCGGATGTTGCAGGTGATGATGGAGAAGGCATCTCCGGAGCTGAGTGAGCATGAGACAAAGTGGTTTGAGGAACTGAAGCGGATGAAGGAAACGGTGATTGGTGCTGGTAAATATGATGAAAGCTCGCTTTCTTCCAGGGTCCGAATGGTAAGTGTTGTTTACCAAAGGTTAAGTTTGCTCATTAAAAGATTCTCATGTTTAATTGTAGCTGGAGCGTGAGTATACCCGGCTAACCCCATGTCTCAAAACTTTGATGGAGAAGGAGCGCCGGAGACGAAAAAAAGCGGCAGAGGAAAATCAAGGGCTTGGTATATCACAGGCGTTTGAATTCGGAGAACGCTCAAACTACGAGTTCGTGCTTGCTGGACACCTTGGAAATATACTGATTTTTATATTTTAGACGGGGCCGGTTGTCAGACCTTGAACAGGACGTTTTGAAACTTGCGGAGAAATTGGATGTTACGCTGGGCCAACCACCATCAGTGCAGTAAAGTGTACTTTTTGATTACATAATTCTGTACTATAGCTGTATGACGTCATCTAGCTCGCTAGTTTGAGCCACCAAAATTAATTCGCGACTGGACTTGAGATTGAAAAGTTTGGTGGAATATGTAAGTGAAACGTGGATTGGATATCAAGCAAAGTTAACATGTAGACAGCCAAGTATTACAAGTATCAAACATTGGCCGGCGCGCATTCGAGACAGCGCTGGCCGGAGCCACTCTCACCGCTTTGCATAGCGCGGTATAGACTGCGTCTTTTTCCTGCTCTATCATGTCTTTGCCTCCCAAATCCAAAATAAAAAATGCACTCAAATCTGCTGCTCGTTTGCCTGTGACACGTCGTAGGGATAATCGAACAGCTTCAGCGTCATCTGATTCTCCGCCTCGGGCTCCAGCTACGGTGAAAACCGCCGCAGTCGTGCGCTCACAATCGATGAGCAGAGGTAGAAGAATTCGCATCAGAGGTCTTCGTGTCGGTCGACTTAGTCTTGGAAATGGGAAAGGTAGTGGACGAAATACACTTAGTCCAGCAGAAGGTGAGAACCCGCTGGTGCTGTTAAGAGTTCAGGTGGTGAGCTGTACGGATCTGTTGGCGAAAGATAGAAATGGATTCAGTGATCCGTGAGCGTGTTCTCCTTATCAGACCAAGTCTTGTCGTTCATATATTCTCCTTTAGCTTTGCATCCATTTCTCTGCCTCCTCACCCTACCCGTCATTCAACACCAGTCTCAAAGCGAACTTTGAACCCGTCTTTCCCTCCTGCCCAAAGCACCTTTGACTTTCCAATATTCCTGTCCCTTGCTGACCGGCTTGGCGTACTCGAGGTTGTCTTGTGGGATAAAGACTACTTTGGCGTCGGAGAAAAGATCGGCATGGGTAGGAAAGAATATCTAGGGGAGGTTGGGATCAGTCTGGAGGACTGGTTCCATATACGAGAGAATGGAGAGCAAAGAGCACTCAGTTGGGACGCAGAAGGAAACACACCATTTGCCCTTCCCCTCGTGTCAGCGAGGTCAAATACTCATGCTCGGGGCACGGTCAGTTGTTGTAATACCTTACACAGCTAAAACTAAGCAGTTCTTCAGGTCACGTTAAAGATTGGCTTTGTCGAGGCGCCAAAACATCAATCTCTAGTTGCAAACGCGAAAGACGCGTTAGGAGCTGCGAGAGAAGGTCTTGGCGCACAAGGCTTGCTCGGAAAGGATAACCTTGATGCTAACCACCACCACGACACGGAAATTAGCGCAGAATTTGAAGAAGTTTACAAAGAATTGCTCAGGAGATCCAGACCCAGTTTGGTTAACGTGCCTCCAGTGAGTAATGTCAACTTTATCCGCGATTATTCTGTCTCTTTTGGTCCTTATCGTTTCCTATCTCATTACGTACACGCTCTATTCATCTTGTTCTCGTCTCTTTGACTACAGCATAAATGACCTCTTTATTTCCTATCTCTTCCTTCTTCCCTCCTATAGCTGTATATCTTCCATCTACCGTTGAAGAACCAATCACGATGTTCTCCCTTTCTTTTCAAATTCACACACCAGCCTTTCATATCCTTTCGGCCTTTACTACGTCGTTCTTTCGGCGCGCGCTAACAGTCAATGCCTTTGAACAGACCGAAGGCGTGGGCACAGTCCGCTCGAAGGCTACCTCTAGGTATTCTGCGGCCCAGCACAAGAATGGAACTTCCACCTCCCATCTCCAAATTCACAATGAACCGAATACCTCCCATTTTGACGAGCTCAACGACAACATATATCTAAACTCAGAATATTATCAAGAGGGATATCCATACGCAGACGATGGTGGCTTGAGTAGTGAAGATGAAGGCGACGAGATGGTGGATGAAGAAGGAATGCAATTGGCGCAAGCTGCTGTGGATGGTCAAGACGAAAGTGAAGTTGAAGAATCAGGATCCGATGTTTCTTCTATTTATTCAGGCTCAGAAGTCTCTGATGACGACTCTCGATCGGATGCTTCGCCGCAGGATTCAGAGTCTTCAGAAGATGAACGTGGAGATGATATCCGAACGCCTACGAATTCCCCTCTCATTTCGCTCGAGCCTAGCCCGATGACGACGCCTATTGCGTCCAACTCGAATGCACACCATCTGCCTAATTCGTTCGCTTCACTCTATGAGAATCCTCCGGCGTCGGCACCTCCAATACCGAGTTCCATGACTGTAGAATCGCTGTTGGAATCCGAGCTCCCCTATAACCCGTCCCAAACGTTGCGCTCAAGCCATGACTCTACACGTAAACCGCAGCCTCCGACTCTCAACCTCACTCCAGCCTCCCCCACAGATACGATGGTACCCTTACTCAGCAGCGCCAAGCCTGAGTCGAGAACTCCTGCCGGAAGTGCTACAGACAGTGCTCATCCTGCTTCATCGCCTCCCACTCCCGTTGTCACCTCCAGTCCACGTTCAGGCAGGTTCCGTCTCTCACCAACGAGGGCTGCAACATTCGCTGGTATTTCTGGTGTCAAAGTATCTGACTCTGTCCCTTTCTCCCCTTCTCGTTTTGCCTCAATCCCAGCTCCGCCCAAAAGCCCAAGACTCTCAGGTATGCTCCATCAAATCCCGAGGATACCGAAACCGAAGTTCCCTACGAGACGAAGTTCAAGTGGGACTACTAACCCACCAACAACGTTGAACTCGTCGGGATCTTATGGTATATATGATCTAACGGAAGACGTCCCACGATTACCCATGTCACTCGCAAGACCCAGCATCGTTGACTCTTTGAACGGGAACACGACAGATCCTGGTGAAGAAAAGTCTGAGAAGAAATCTCGTTTCCGGAAAAGCTGGAGTGGGGTCCGGGTCCGGCCACGACGAGCCTCGTCGGCCGATTCCCCTCATACAAACCTCCCTTTGCCCTCTGTGTCTGGAAATGCAGATAATACTCTAGGGCTTGCAGACGGAGCTACCAATCTGGGTGGAGCTTCGCGTGATTTAAAAGGACAAGGTCAAAGGATCAAGAGTAAAACTGGGAAGACCGTGGGGAAGAACGAGAAGAAGGAAAAGAAAGAAAAGAAGCGTACGAAAGGAAAGAAGGGAAAATCCACTGCAGAGATTCCAACTCGTCCTGCTACCAGAGGAGGACGGAGGTCACGACCATCTTACAGTTTCGGTGGCGACAATAGTAATGATATCGTCGGAATTGTCATGCTGGAGATCGAGAAGGCTGAGGACTTACCCAAATTGAAGAACAGTAAGTACTAGTTACTGGCGTAAGATATATGTGTTGACACCAAATATCTTTGCAGTGACCCGCACAGGCTGGGATATGGACCCCTTCGTTGTCATTTCTTTCGGAAAAAAAGTCTTCCGTACGCGTGTTATTCGTCACTCGCTCAACCCCTCCTGGGATGAGAAGCTTCTCTTCCACGTTCGCCGGTATGAGACAAACTTCAAGGTATTGTAATCATGAGATGGATTAGCCTCTTTACTCAATTTTACCCTATCAGGTCCAGCTTACTGTCCTAGACTGGGACAAACTAAGCTCGAATGATTATATTGGCGAGTGTGACTTTAGTGTCAATGAGCTGATTGCGGCTTTCGAAGATGGGAGAGGGGTGGATCCGGAAACAGGCTTGTATCCTTTGGATGATAAAGGAAATGCAACCAGTGGGATGAAAGAATTCAGACTTCCTCTAAAGACAGCCAGGGAAATGCCATGGGAAGCCAAGCACCATCCATTTGTTACATTCAGAGGCAAATACCAACCCTACGCTGCGCTTCGGCAGCGGTTCTGGTTGCAATACCTCAAACAATATGATACCGATGATACCGGCATGATTTCTCACCTGGAACTTACATCCATGCTAGATTCTCTCGGGTCGACGCTCAGTAATACGACCACCAATTCCTTTTTCACTAGGTTCAATAAAGACCCGCGGCAGGAGGAGCTCACCATGGCTGAGGCGATACAATGCCTTGAGACGGAACTAGGGCGACCTGAGAGGGAGAAGAAGAGGCTTGGTTCCGACGATGCAGGATATGAGAGCTCTGTCAGTGCTACGCCAGTGTTGATGCTTGCCGATAAGAGAGGGATGGAGCTTTCCCTTGATCAGCTGGACTTCTCTGGACCTCCCCTCAGTGCAATGATCAATCCTGAGATACAAGATGCAGAGTTTCATGAACCGGACCGGGTTCCTGCACCCAAGGTGCATACAAAGAACGATACAGTCCAGCAGCCATTGGATAGCGTTGCAACCCCTAGCAGTGAATACGACCAATATAACAGTGGTAGTTCCGGAATTGGCTCGTATTCTTCATCTGACGCCGATGTTGACGAGCGGTTGATGGACTATCCTAGTAACGATAACGGCCAATCCAAGCTCGCTGTACCTTCTGTCTCGACACCTACATCAAGCACCACTGCCCGGGTCACCCTCCAAACTCAATCCCCCTCTGTTACCTTCGTGCTCGCCCCCCCTCCCCCATCTCGTTCTGCTCCTGTTATATCCCTGTCCAATTCCTATTCCAGCACCAGGAGCTCTATCCCTCCGACTCCCTCAGAAGCCACAACGCCTATCACTGACTCCCCAGTAGAACGCGTCATCAACGTCCAAACATGTCCACTATGCCATCGCCCGCGTCTCAACTCGAAGGCTGAAGTGGATATTGTTACGCATCTTGCGATATGTGCCTCTCAAGATTGGAAGAAAGTCGATCGGATCATGGTGGGCAACTTTGTCACTGCCAGTCAGGCGCAGCGGAAGTGGTATACAAAAGTCATAGCGAAAGTGAGCAGTGGGAATTATAAACTTGGTGCAGTGAGTTCCGTCAATGATCATCATGCGTTTTTGCCTTGATGGTGTTATATAGAACTCTGCCAATATCATCGTCCAAAACCGACTGACGGGGCAATTGGAAGAGGAAAAGATGCAGGTTTATGTGCGACTGGGAATTAGATTGCTATACAAGGTTCGCAACCTGTGAAAACAACATTTATTTTTCTGACTGATCTGGTTTAGGGAATGAAATCCCGTATGGAAGGTTCCCGCGCCCGTCGCCTTCTCAAATCCCTTTCTATCAAGCAAGGTGTCAAATACGACTCGCTCGAGAGTGCGAGGGACATTCCCGCGTTCATCGAATTCCATAAGCTTGACATGAGAGAGGTGAGAGATCCCCTCGAGAGTTTCAAAACATTCAACCAGTTCTTCTATCGGTGAGCGAAACTGGTTCTCTTCTCCTGTTTGTGTTCTCACTCCTAGTAGTAAACTCAAACCCGAAGCTCGTCCTGTCGAATCCCCCTCAGACTCTTACCGTCTCGTATCCGCCGCTGATTGTCGATGCCTGACATTTGAATCTGTGAGTGAGGCGACCAGACTCTGGATCAAAGGAAGAGAGTTCAGCGTTTCAAGGCTTTTAGGGGAGGTGTACAAGGTGAGTAGGATGTAGTTGGATCGTTTGTTATCGTTACTGATGATTCTACTATATTTGTCCTACCTTACAGGCTGAAGCAGAACGCTACAATGGAGGTGCATTGGCAATCTTCAGACTTGCGCCTCAGGACTATCATAGGTTCCACTCGCCTGTGGATGGCAAAATAGGGAAAATGACCTATATCTCTGGGGAGTACTACACCGTGAATGTGCGTCAGTTCATCTATGCTCTATATCCACTTTCAACCTGAATTTTTCATTGATTCTGTAATAGCCTCAAGCTATCCGTACAGCTTTGGACGTCTATGGCGATAACGCACGGAAAATTGTCCCCATCGACTCGCCGCAATTTGGGCGCGTCATGGCCGTCTGTGTTGGTGCAATGATGGTTGGGACTATCCTGACGACGGTAGAGGAAGGACAATGGGTTAAACGTGGAGAAGAGTTTGGCTACTTTGCATTTGGTGGGTCGACGATTGTGTTATTGTTTGAACCGGGTGTGTTAGAGTGGGACGAAGATTTAGTGATCAATGGTCGAGCGGCGCTGGAGACACTAGTACGTGTTGGAATGGGACTCGGGACCGGTTTGAGGAAAGGACAAACACCAGTGGCCTGATGGTTGGAAGAAGACTTATAGATTGATATCTATTCATGAGTATCTGATTATAACTATTACTATAACACTTAGTGGACTATTGTACATACACTATTTCAATAAGGAATCCGATTTAATTTTGTTCCGTTCGGTTTGACTTCCTTCAACTTGGATTTCAGCTTCCAGTTCTTGTAACAATACAGTCTGAGGGTCCTGGAAAGTCTCTATCTCCTGCCTTAGCATTGTTAGCAATAGTTTGTTTCCCTCCAGGTCAACCCGAAGTTTTTGAATCAAAGTCAAGGTTTTTGCAGCGAAATCATGAGTTACTGCTGTTCGAAGTGGTCCTCGTGTGTTTATGGAGGCTCATGGTCAAACAGTATTATAGACCCCTTGGCCGGCTTCCTTCCTCCTCCTTCCTTCCTTCCTTCCTTCCTTCCTTTCTTAGTTTAGTAGGATCAATCGGTTGCATAACTTATCAGTGATCAATTTGTGATCCGAGGTCAATGATAGATAGCTTGACATCCTCTTGACATGTACAGTTGCATGATGATACATACTGTAAACAAGGAGTAAGTAAAATCTAGATACGACGTTGGTTCAACTATAAGTAATAAGTAGAAATCATTATCCACCATGATTATGTATAGCTAAAGTTTTTTTGTAGACATTATTTGTATGAAGTTGGTATGAAGTTCGGACGTCAACTGTAGGACCTAGGTAGATATAAAAGACCACTACAACCGTGCGGTAGTTTCAGTAACAAAATGCGAACTTATCGGGGGCTTACTACAAAGCAGAGTTAGTAAGGCTTGTTAAGTTGATCCTACCTCCACTGCAAGTTCCAACGTTGTTGAAATAAGAGGAGGGTCATCGTTCGGTATCACAGCAACAATGAAATAAACCCGAATTTTGATTGTCCTCTACACGACGGTACAGAAGAGAGTGCAATTGGGTGCAGTGGCACTGGCATCTACCAATACAGCTTATGCTAAGGCAACGGAGTGTCGACACTGAAACACAAATAATGAGTGAAACCTAGCCAAAATAAAGATTATCTACTCTGAGAACGACCACTCTCATTCTAGCCTTATCCAAGTAATCGAGAGGCCGATACACCGCTTGATTCACCATCCGCGCATTGAATTGTAACGTTACACCTCTCAAACAACTGAGTCCAGTTCCCGATGTGTATTGCGCATCCGGTAACCAGCGTGAAGATACCATGTCAATAAACGCGAAATCATCGAAGTGCAAACCATCAAACGTTACTTGGAGTTCATGGAGTTTGGGGATGAGAGTAGAGCTAGAAGCATTTAGCTCAGTTCGAAGGAATCCATGTAGACCGCGAATAAAACGTGGTGTGATAGGGCTTGTTTGGGTATTATCAGCAAATGTATCATCGACGTAGAAACTAACGAGTGATGGCATGAGTTTGAGAGTGTGGATGAGATCGATGTCACTGACTGAAACATTCCTGACCTCAAAATTGGTCAAGTTACAGGAAGATCGGTGTAAAAACGCTCCCAGAGTAGCCTTAGGCCAAGCTCCTTGGTAGGGATAGGAAGCATATGTGATGATAACCAAACAAGAGAGCGATGGGAAGGTGAAGGAAGAAAATGCGACATCTGCCAATGAAACATCCCAATTGAGATGGAGTTCAAGTTTCAGTGTTGAAACACTGGTACATAGTCGAGGAGGTACACAAGGAGATATGGGGAGTAAGTCATGATCTCTGCGTTCCCCAAGGACTAGTTCATTAGGACTGGATGTGTAACGCCTCCTCCCCATCTTGCCTGATTCCCTTCCGGCCGCGCCTTATGGCGCGGCCTTAACTTTTGTCGCATCGCGACTCTTATCTTATCTTATCACCCGATAAGATATCATTTCTATTCTATTCACACTGGATGCAGGTTCACGTGATTTGCCATGATATATGTTGAACAAATGTGAAAATCTCACCAAGTGGGATTCACATATTTTCTAATGCTTTCATTGAAAACATTGTAAAATCATGTTAAAGCTGAGACATATAGATTTACAATTAAATATGTATAAGGGGCAAAAGTCATCCTGAACATATGGTGGAAACATAGTGCTTCCAGTCAATATATAATGCTTATATATCCCTCATTCCTGGTGCTACATACAAAAGACATACAGAAACATTATTCAAAACATCTGCTATAATTTTGCTGAACTTATGAGAAGCCGCTTTTTGGTTTCTTCTTTATAAGGAGCAAGAATTATGAAATATGTATGCTGAGCAAACATATATAAATAATGCATATATGTTTTCTATTAATTGTAAGATGTATGGAAAAGTTATGTAAAATGTCTGCTATAAATTTTGCTGAACTTATGAGAAGTAGATTTTTGATTTTTTACATATAATGTGCCATAATTGTGAGATATATATGTTTAGCAAATGTAGATATCTAGCTCCTATATGTCATTCATTGCTTGTAATATATATAAGCAACATGCAAAAAAGTAATGGTATATATATGCTATAATTTTGCTCAAGTTATACTCCACTTTTTTACCTATAATGAGCCATAATCATGCAAACACATCTTCATTATTAATTGCAGAACATGGAGAATATATGCTGGAATTACACTAAAGATAAATAATGTTTCACATAATTTTATGAATCTTCAGTAATGCAATGCTGATACTACGGAATGCTGGTTTATGTAAGTTATGCTATGAATAATAAAACTATAATGAGTATATGAAAAGTGAATGTCCCTGTTTATCCATTGTAGATGTTGCAGGTTTTAGTAAAGATATATAGAAAGTATGAGGTATGTCATTAGCATAATATGAATGTCATGACTACTGACATACAGTGAATAAATGTATGAACTATTGTACCTATTTGGTGCCTATAAGTTTCTTATCTGTTTGGAATGAAGATGCACCATTATTGAAAAAACATGCAGCTCAAACACTAGAAATAGTGAAAGAGTTATGTTAAGCTATGGTATAGGGCAGCACAAAGGCATCAAGATGATTTTGATGGATTATGCCAACTGCACTTTCAGGTGTATTGATCATTATTTCATGACATTTGAATGAACAGACAGAAAACATACAAAGAGCAAATGTGGATGTTATGAGAAGTTTGAATAGCTAATGATGTCAAGATTGTTCACCTGGGGTCTAATATTGGAGAAGTAAGACTTATGGAAACAAGAGGGATATATCATGGAGAATATTTAAAGGCATATCAAAATAATAAGAAAGAGCATGTATAGAAAATGGGAAATGAATGTGAAAAGTTTGAGAAGATAAATAGAAATAGGATGGTTATAAGATTGAAGTGAAACAAGAATATTATGTTGAAGTAAAATATAGTCAAGACTACAAAGAGGGTACAGATAGTCTATGGATAGGCTACACAAAGGGCACAGAGAGGCAATGCTGAGGCTACAAATAGGCTACAGCCTATAGGCAACACTAAGGCTATGAGTAGGGTATTGATAGGCTACATGAAGGGTACAGATAGGCTACAAATAGAGTACAAGTAGGCAACATCAGGGGTACAGATCATAGGCCATGGAAGGGATACAGATAGGCTACTCTGAGGCTACAGATAGGTAGGCTACAGATAGGCTACAGATAGATTACAAGTAGGCAACACCAGGGCTACACATAAGCTATGGATGGGTGACAGATAGGCTACTCAAAGGCAACAAATATGCAACAGATAGGTGACACCAAGGCTATAAATAAACTATAGATAGGCTACAGATAGGTTACAAGTAGGCATCACCAAGGCTACAAATAGGCTATAGATGGGCTACAGATAGATTACAAGTAGGCAAGACCAGGGGTACATTGAAGTGTGCCATGGATGGGCTACAGGAAAGCTACTCCAAGGCCACAAATAAGCAATAAATAGGTTACACCAAGGCTACAAATAGACTATAGATAGGCTACAGATAGATTACAAGGAGGCAACACCAAGGGTACAAATAGTTTATGGAAGGTCTACAGATAGGCTACTCTAAGGCTACAAATAGGCTGCAGATAGACTACAGATAGATTACAAGGAGGCAACACCAAAGCTACAAATAGGCTATAGACAGGCTCTGGCAGATAGATTCCAAGTAGGCAACACCAGGGCTACACATAATCTATGGATAGGTTTCAGATAGGCTACTCCAAGGCTTCAAATATGCAACAGACAGGTGACACCAAGGCTACAAATAGACTATAGATAGGCAAGGCTATGAGTAGGGTATAAATAGGCTACATGAAGGGTACAGATAGGCTACAAATATGCTATGGATGCTCTACAGATAGGCTACTCTGAGGCTACAAATATGTTACAGATAGACTACAGCCTATTGATTACCCCCAGGCAATACCAAGGCAATGATTAGACTATAGATAGGCTGCAGATAGATTACAAGTGGGCAACACCAGGGGTACAAATAGGCTATGGATGGTCTACAGATAGGCCACTTGGAGGTAACAAATAGGCAACAGATAAGTTACACCAAGGCTATGGATGGTCTACAGATAGCCAATTGTAGGTGTGACCACTATGAAACTTTGTAGTGCGCCGCAGGTGCTAGAAAATTCTTTTGTACATGTAGCACTGGCAACTCAATTTTTTTTTTGTAAGGTCCCTCAAATATCTGTGAACAGGTGTGACCTTTCAGACAATCTGGGTCCTTGTGACCCATGACTTATGAACTGCCTGAAATGGTACAGTAGATTACCAGTAGGCAATGCAGATAGATTACAACCAGGCACAAATAGATTACATATAGGGAACACCAGGGGTACAAATAGGCTGTGGATGGGCTACAGATAGGCTACAACAAGGCTACAGATGGACTATAGATAGACCGCAGATAGATTACAAGTAGGCAGCACCAGGGGTGCAGATAGGGTATGGAGGGGCTACAGAGAGGCTACTGATAAAGGGTTCAAAGACTACAAATAGATTACAAGCAGGAAACACAAGGAGGATGGTCTACAAATAGGCAACAGATAGGTTACACCAAGGCTACAGATAGGCAACAGATAGGCTACTAGGGATGGACATGAGTCCAGATCCCAGTAAACCCGGACCTGCTGCACAGGTACCTGCACCCAAAAAAACACAACCTGTGACCTGACCCGGACCTGTGGGAAACGGGTATCTGGATCCGCCGGATC